>JAGVVM010007105.1:0-36859 GCA_019149425.1 Psidium friedrichsthalianum
CACGAAAGTTTAGTTTTAGAATCAAGTGCTATTTATGTTCGTGAAAAATGAATTATTTGAACAAAATATTTTCTTAATAAAATGATTGCTTGCATTACTTACTAAAAGAAGCAATTATTTTTTTGCATCTCGTCCGTGGTAAATGTTTAGACATAATTCTTATTTCATAATACATAATTTTTTAATTAGTGCTAAGTTATTTCATTAAGATATAAGTCGTCATATTTGTAGGAAAAATAATTTTTAAATTTTTTCATTTCCGCAAAAAATATAAGAATAACTCGTCTACATAACATACGTAGCTTAAATATGATAACATGTGCAGCGATTTGAGACGTGGCGGAGATTGAATTTTATGTATGATTGACTGGGGCTTTGGGGGGCACAACAAAGGGGCCGAAACAAGTGATTCGCTCGTTCGCGGGGCGAAGGATGATGTCTGAGGCCCCACACTGCTTTAGGAGAGAGCGAGCTGCGGGGTATTTGGCTGTCAGCATAAAGCCGCGCACTACGTCTTTTGAACATCGGGCCTGGGCTAAACGGGGGGACGCTACCTTAATAATACTATTTTGGACACGCGAGGGGGGGGAGAATGCCGTCCAAAGAGCGCGCGAGGCAGGGCGCAGGGGCGAAAGCCGAGGAGCATCGTGGGTGGCAATTATCTTGCCTTCACATTCAATGATCGACAACGATGTTTCCCTCGGCGTTGAGATCTCGATCGTCGAATCGAACGGAATAGTTAAGTTAGTCCGTAAGGCAACATACTTATGTCTTCATAGTTCTCTCCTTGTGTACAGTAATGAATAGAGTCTTGGCGAAAGACCTCTTACCGAATTGATCGGCTTAATGAGGCAAGTTTAATATTTAAAAAGGCTTTTATTTCTGTTCCCTATTAGGATAATTTCATGATAGTTTCTCATTTCGCCACATGAAAAGTCGCGATACAAGTGCCTTAGAGTGTCCTTCATTCTTATTCTCTCATCATTAGTATTATCTTAAAAACTTTGTGGTCTAAATTGAGGAGCAACGGCATTTGTTTAGTAAAAATGGAATGAGACTTGAAAAGGTATTTTTTTTTAAGATTCTATTGCTTAGAAATCAATGATCGTGAAAATATTTGTTCAATCGTTTTAGGATGATATGCTTAAAAATAACATTGTTATCGATAGAATGATGATAATTTCGATTCATCTAATTATTTCGAATAGCATGCAAAAGATCATTTTTTAAATTAAATTTTTTAAATTATTAATTTTCGATTGAAATAATTAATTTAAAGATGGAGGCCATTAACATCTACGTGAGACAGAAATAATTTTCGTCGCCATAAACTTGATTGGTGATTTCAGCAGTCATCAATCAAACATCAGAAGGACAGAAGAACTAGCTAGAACTACTTTATACTAAGGCATTAACACGGCGTGTGGCAGCTATGTGCCTACAACTTGGCAGCTGTTCATTGTGCTTATCGATCGATGTCATGCACTATGATTATTTGTAGAAAACTTTCTCTTAAGAGTTCTTGAATTTTTGTAAGTTTTTATAAATCATGTTGAAAAATAAATGAAAGTCATAATTTTTTGAGTTACTAAATATTTTTTAGCATTTTTTCAGTTGAGTCGCATGTCGCGCTAATTTTGTCGCAAAAAGCATCAATATACATTCTAGGGCTTCTTACATGCAGCTAACTATGGCGCTACCGCGCTAATACTGAATAACATTATCTAAATTAATATTTTAATTTTATTTCTTTTTCTTAATGAGTGGCAAGCCTACTAGGCAAGGGTGCTTAGCTCCTTGCCATCATGGATGCCCTCGCTTCGCCGGACATAAAACTATAATATAAATAATAATATATTAATAATAATAATGATAATAATTTAATGAATAATAATAATAATATATATATAAATGTACATGAATAATAAGATAAATATTAAATAAAAAGAAGTCTTACATCTGTTATATTGAGTGCCTGTTAGGGAGCTAGAGCATAAGATGGTCGAACACGGTCTAAGGATTCTATCATCGTGGCCGGAGACTATGAACTCAAATTGGGCAAAGTAGTTTACGTGAAAAGGTTTATGACTTATATTAAGCAAATATTAAAAAAGGTGGAAGTTTATGCGATTATTGGGCAAAATACTGTGACTGGTAATATTTTATGTTTTTTGTTATGTATGGATTATTTCGATCAATTTTTCCATATTATCCAATTACACCTATTTCATTTTCTGCTCGTTTGTGTGTGTTGAGCATGATTATCAGTAAGATGGAGATTTTTCTGTATGGCTGAATCAGGTAAGAATGCAGAGCGATAAGAAATAAAAAACGAAGCAACATGGCGATTTTACCTAGGTTCACGCTTCAGCTTTCCCAGAAAAGGTGCTATACGTCTCTTACAGTGCTATATGATTAGTGTTTTCTTATCGCAGCCAGTTACAATGTAATGAAAAAATAGACAATATTTTACTAGACTTCAAGAACGGGGCTCGACGCACAAGTAATAGAGTAAATAAACACAAGCTTAAATAAGAGCCTCGAACTCGCATGATATTGTGTAGGGCTCGCTGCCGCTCCTGCGTATCGCCCGCGCGGGCGCGGGCTCACCGGTGCCCTGTCGCCCCGCCAGCCAACCGAGGAGTACACATGCGGGGGGGAGGGAGGATCGACTGACTCAGCCGCGCCCATAGATCAAGGCTCAGAAAGTGGGCAGGAAGCAGGACGCGTTCGGGCATTCACTAGGGAAAAAGGGGAGTGAAAATGAATTAAAAGTTATATCTCCTGTCGTGGCTGACTCGGAATTGAAGATCAAGGTGACCAGCTGGAAGGCGCTTCGTGTTGGAGGCGCTGCCTTTTCCCTGAGACGCCCTCCCACCCCACCCCCAAAAGCATTCCCGTGTGTAGGGATCACATGTTCGTATGACGTTGCGTACTTCTGTTTCCTACTAGCTCTACTGGTAGTTGGTCGACTGATCCGATATGATGTTTAAATCAATAGTATTCTCAGAATTATTCGCACACCTCTCATACAGAAACATCGGAGGGTTCATGTAAGATCAATAAGTGGTACATACATTACTGATCTTATCGCGACTTCTGAATAGTAACGCATCTGCGTGCTCACCTTAACTAATGTGCATCTTCAGATATAATTATCTTCTATATTGATAACTGTTGTTCAATCAGAGGGGAAAGACTTCGCTTTTGGAAGCTTTTATGTACCCTTTGGACTAAATGAATTGATGGCGAATGGCGTTTGATCACCTTAAGAATCTAAAAGTCCGGTGAGGGTTAAAAAAGTGATGTTGATTTGAATTTAAAAAGTGGGTGGGGGGGGGGGGGGGGGGGTGGGATAAAAGCTTTTAGGATCACCTCAGCCAAGTGGCGAAATGAACATAGGAAGCAATTACATTTTCCCCGCAAGTGTATGGTCTTTATCCATCCGTCCAACTCAATGAATCTGTGTGGCGGCACATAATGCAAAAGCATCTCTTCTTTTGGCGAAATTCAAGGAAGTTAGATCGCTTATGTCCTCTTTTCTTTACTCCATTAGGGCTATTTAAAATGTGCTATAGAGCTAATCTACTTATTCGGGCTAGCCTGAATAATTGTTGTGGCCAAAAGTCTAGCCTAATGTGTATCTTATAGAGGTGATCGATGGGGAAAATCGGGGCCTAATTTTTACCCGAAGCTCGCATTTAACTAGCCTCTATCTGACAATAGAAAAACAAAATAGAACTTTTCACTACAGTAGGTTAGCATCATCTCTGGCTCAATCAGATTAGGCAAGCTCTGTAGCGCTAAATATGACCTTGTTCATGCTCACGCCAAAAGATGCCTGCTCGAGGGCGGCTTATGTGATTTAGTGTGGGTCATTACCTTGGCGGCGGCAGACCGATGATCGGCATCTAACTCGAGACATCTATATTATAATTATATGTTTAGTAAAAAAACTTTTGACACAAGGTTGAGTATGAGATCTTGTTCAGTTACTGTTGAGGTCCTTAATCAGAAAGAAATTATTCCTTCATCAACATAAATTCAACATTGGATGCATAATAGTCATTATGATGTAGAAACCAACTGCATACAGAGCCTAATGCTAAGGGATTCAGGCCATATATCTTGGAATTTCTCCGAAAAATATAACATGATGATATTCTTTAGACGTTGGTGAGAGGACTTAACTGTCTAGAGTAAGAGATGAGCATAAGAATGAGGGCAAGCTGCGAAAGCAGCACCCCTTCCTTCGTACGGGGCAAGAAGATGCACTGCTTCACACTAGAACTAATCGTATTGTTGTTTTATATCCTCATTGCATACGTATAATCCCGATCGTATTTGCATTCAGCATGCAGTATCGACATCATTCGGCGCTCCATATTTATCAATAACCCGCGGACTACTTTTGGCCGACCGCACTGCGCCTGCTATCCATGCGACGGTTAAGGGTTTCGGCCGACTCGCTTCTGTCAGCGAAAGCGTGTTCCAACGGTCCACGAGAGCGGCATCACCAAGCGATCTGTCTTTCGCCCCCGATATAGCACATCTAGCCGTTCTCTACTCACACGATTTGCGTACTGGGATCACGGTCGTCCTATCGGGAGTTACGATTCACCGACGATGCGGCGATGCCGGATGCTGATTGCCATCTATCTTGTGCGGCGAGAAAGTATTGCTTTCTCGATGCATAAAAAAATAAAAACGAAGGTGGTATCCAAGCACGAACGTCTTACTATAATTTAGTACGTGGTAGGTGGCTTGGCGAGGTTGGCCTCTAGCTCGCGCATAACTTTCATGGCACTATAAAAGCATTTCCAATATGGGTCTCTTGGCGGTCTCGAGATAGCAAGGAGAGGAGAATGTGCGCTGTTTCGATTGGGCTCTTGCACCTTGGCTCTGGTGGCCCGAACAATTTGGCTGAAAAGGGCATATTTTTTTGGTTTCCTATAAAATTAAACTAATTAGCTAAGAAACATGTATTGCATATTTCTATCTCTATCCTCCTCCGTTTGTGTCGCTCTATCTATGTCCGGGCTGCTGCCGGTTCGCCTTGTAGCTGAGTTCATTATAAAGGTGGCCGCTTGGCTATCATCATACGCAATAAAATGTATCTCTAGCGCCTCAAGCATTTATATAAAACCGCGAAAAAAGGGCAAAAAAAATAGGAGAGCTATGAGAAAAAGTTGAGAACATCCTAGAGCGCGGAATAAAATTAGGGTTAAACCCACACACAATCGGGATGCTCTCATTTCCTTACACAAGATCTCGGATTCGAACTAAGCTAAAATTTATAACTCTCGAAGTCGCTTATTGTCCGAGCCGCTCATTAGAAAAAATAATTTGCGACGTGGCAATATGCTTATATCTTCTATACGCCAGCCAGCTGCATATGAATTCTAGACATCATTATAATAATTAGCTGACGATGCCAAGATGCATGCATAAGGTGGAGAATTTGTAAAGTCTTTCTATTCACCGATCTTTTGTTATTTTGGCAAAGTTAGTGTTATATTATAACGAAGGGTGCATCTGATGACCGGCTATTACAAATCGAGGGAATAACTCGTGGTTCTTTGCGACACTCGGGTGGGTTCATCATATGCAATGTTGATTGTGCGGTCCTTATGATTCTAGCGGCGCATACATTAATTAATGCGTAGTCTTGCGTGTTCTTAATTGATGTTAATGCCGAGGTTGATTAGTGATTAAATGATCGATGCAAGGAAGTATTCTGTACGCACCCACATCAGCTGTAGGGATTACTAATGAGGAATTTTAGATACTTTGTAGGTTAGTATAAAAAACGATTTTAAGATGAGAGATCAGCAAGTATTTGTCCGTGTAATTTTTTTTTTTTTTTTCTTTTTGCGATCATCCGTCAGTGTGCGAAAAGAATCTGAGAATGTCCAGAAATTTCATCAATCTGTAATATGTACACACAAACTACAATCCAATCGACTCATCATCTAACCTGAGATACTACGAAAAGCAGAGACTAACAGGATCTGTGAATTCAATATGTATATGGTCTCGAAACCGGCTGCCGGCCGGGGCTGTCTGCTGCTATTCCCATGTGTACTTCGAGATACTCAGAGAAGTCCCCCACTTGTTGCTTCGAGACGGCGGACGAGGATTATCTCGGCGTTCGCATCGGTGCTCAAAGCCCGGTGTCCTGCGAGAGGCTGACCACGGACTTGTTGTTCGATACCGTAGAACTGCTCCCCCTTGATCACATCATCTTATCCAGGCCTGGCGTCTCGTGTTGGCTTGCCGCCATTCCCCTGATGATCGCCGGATTGTTGCCGCCTCCGTAACCGAATCCGAAGAATTAGTCTGGATCTGCCGGGCCTTGAAACGAGGGGTTGGGGATCGGCGCTTTCCCGAGAGAACATCGAGCTGAACGCCAAGCTACTAGGGTCCATTTGGTAGTTGGTATTGCTTGGGTTGATATTTGAACCGATTGATTTCGTCGGCGGCGTAGTTTCCCTCGGCTGATCTAGGGCAGGACACGCTGGTCATGCTGGGAATCCATTATCGCGGGGGTCACGAAGCTCGAAGCTCGCCTCGAGAAATAAGAGTCGTCCATGAGAGGAGGGAGCGAAGAAGAAGAAGGCTCCAGCAGCTCTTTGTCGCCGGAAGGATGCGATCGGAAACAGGCCGACATCGGAACTGGTCATGATCTTCTTGATCCCCGTGCTCTTGTGATAAATCCTCGACACAACCCACTCATCCATGCACGAGAAACTGTGCACGAAGCTTTAGATTTTTTTCTGGTCTTGATCGGGGGAAAAGTGACAGCACTTTGGCACGCAAAGGCATAGAACACTAGATGCTAAGAAGGCAATTAGAGGGTTTGCGATTTTACATGCTTTCTGGTTGAGTAAACGCCATGAGAACCAGCTCTAACTGTCTTCTTTGTCTTACAAACTACTATAAAATAAAAACATTTTTCGAGCAAATCGAAGGACGCGATCCATCGAAAAGGGCGACGCGAGGCAGTTGATGAAAGACAGCACCTTTGATACTTGGGGAGATTTTAGTAAGAGACATATTGCCTCGAGGCGATACTTCGTGCATGACAGGCGCAGTTGGTGCTTCCTCGCCTTGAGGAGCTGCCTTCCCTTAGTAGAAGGACAAGTTCTTCTTCATGGGCCGGACAAAGGTGTTCTTCCTCAGGTATATCTCCTTGTGCCTTGCCAGTCGCTTCACAGTAGGCCGCGCTCGCGTCGTCCGTTCGTCTCATTCCCTAGTCTGGTTTAGCTGCCTGTCCTTCTGTGTGAAATGAAGGTAGCCTTGCTGCACTTCTGCTCTCATATAGTGTCTCTCTCTGCAGAGGAACGCGAAATTACGGAAAACACGGCTGGGCGGTACGAGACTGTAACTAGGCAACGCATTCGTTGTCGACGGAGAGAGATGCGGAAAGCGCACGCGGACTTACTCGGCAAATCCATGGCTCACACTGTTGAAGATGCAGCCTCTCCAACGCGCATGAGGCGAAATTGGGGTTTAGGACTGCTATCTTGTGAGGTAGTGAGTGATGATCTCCTTCGTCCGTCGGGATGGAATCTGATAGCTCGGACGCAAGTCGCACGATAGTCATCTTGCCATGGCAGGCTGAAGATCTGCAAACTCTTGATGTCGCTCTGCTAGCAGAGAGAGAGTTAGTAGCAGAGAGAGAGAGAGTAGAGAGAGGAGAACACCCAATATGTGGAAAGGACGAGATCAAAGTGATTTCGCAGAACTCAATGAGTACTTGTGTCGAGAATGAGCATTATTGAGAGGGATAGAGTAGACAAGAGAGAGTAAGAAAATGGATGAGGCGAGTTTAGAGAAAATGTGAAGAGGCGGGAGGAGAGGGGGGGCGATAAATAGGACGCTGAGGCTTTCTCCTAGGCAGCTCTCCTGAAGAAAAAAAAAAAGAACAGAAAGCCAAAAAAAAAAAAAAAAAACGCTGCTTCTGAAGTTCCGTCTGCAGCATCTTCTTCAGAAGCCTATGTACTTCCTTCTCCGCTTTGGGTTTTTTTTTTTGTTATAGGAATTCTAGTTTTCATTCATTAATTGCTGTAATCTCTGGATGTAACAAAAAAAAAAAACTTTCTATCACCGAGCCGTCGCATTTAAAACTATAACCCTATCGAGTCGATCTGCTTCATCAACCTGAACAACTAGGCCAGAATCTCGCCGTTAAAAACATCGTTACGCTCTTCGAGCAAAATGATCGTGCTATGTTCGTATCAATAGTAATAAAAAAAGTATGTTAGCCAGGATCAAATGGTAATAATATTTCGATCTCTCGTGCTTCGCTTTCATCTTTCCAATCTGCTGCAGAAGTTTGAAAGGCAGTACTCTATAAACGACTTTTGTTTCGTTCAAAAGAGATGGTGCGAAGAAAGCGGTGAAAGAAGAAGAAGCAGAGGTGCCTTCGCGGATGACTCTTACCCTCTTTTGTCGCTATGATGGAATGAATTATTAAGTGACAATTCCGCATTTCTAAAAAAATTTTTAATCTCTTCTTTTTCTCACGCTCGGAATATAAATTGCTCGTGGGAGAGGGGAGATTTAATTGGCCCTCGCGTGGTAATTTCCAATTTCTCCATTAGCGCCCGATTCGTCTCGCGGGCAGTTTAAATATCCGACCGATCTCTTGTTCAAACCTAGGGAACACACTCCAACGGTCAACCGGTTAGCTCGGCTCGGCTCGGGTCGACGGGATTCCCCAATCGTCGGCTGGGCTTGACCGAGCCGCAAGCCGCCGACTCGACAGGGCGCGCACGAGGGATGATTTGTCTGGAAATGGGGAGGAACGTAGTTTATACAGCTAAGTGTGAGCTCGTTGGTGGGTAAGTTTGACGGGGACGGGGATTATCTGGAGAAGGTTTGTTTAGTTGTTGTTTTTATGTGGACCGATTGACATATGTATAAGAAAAAAAAAAGTGACATGTGTGGTTACGTAATGTGTATCTACGAAAAATTCAAATTTGATGCGGTGGAAATCAGACTCGAAATCTCGAAATATGCTCGTGTTTTATTCCATTTTATTCGTTTTTAATGACGCGGAAACCGACTCGAAAAGACCCGAAGATTTTCTTCCAATCGGCTCGATCTGATTTAGTTTTCGATTGGATGGTTCTGGCTTTATCCCCTGTTTGTCTTGGTTGAGGTGGTTCTACTGTAATTTGATTGGGACCTTAAGTGTTCATGAGATGTAATGTTGTGCTGAGAGTATGTGGTTAACTTGTCGTGAATATTAAAGAGCTGAGGAAGACACTTGGTCCTTTGACGGGAAATAAAACCTGCCCAGGACAATTTATTAAAGAATTCTTGATGCGCAGAAGCGGTTAATAATTCGCCTTATGATCCAAATTTTAGAAAAAAATTATGTCCGAGCTAGTTGATGTTTAGGAGCACTAAATTATCTTATCAATGTCTAATTCACTAGTTTAAGCTAATTGTTACATTGATTAACAATAGAGGTGATCGCTTTCGATGTAGTAAGCTCCGGATCAAAAACCGAAATCCTCAGAGAACTAGGCCTATCATGCGAACAATTTCTGACATAATAGGTAAGTTATGTAATGGAATTCCTAATCCCAATACCCCAAATCCATTTCAAGCAATCTAAAATAAAATAAAATAAAATAACTGAAAATCGGTATCAAAACAAATAGGCCAATTATGGAGCAGAAATAAGGTTCTCGGTATACAACCAAGAGCCGAACGGTCAGACCGGCTCCCCATTCTTTGCCCAGGAATCTACCGTCCCCTCGTAAGGCCAACTCGAAAATTGGTCGGTAAGACCGGTTTGGTTCGGTTCCCCGGCCGAATCGGCTCGGTTGCTAACCCCTCTTCAACAATGATGGCCACGATTTCTGCAGAAGATAGCTAAATACTTACCGAGTGCGGTGAAATTTCAACCGGATGATCCGCTCGCCTGCCTAGATTATCGCGAGCATAGAAATTACAGCAGCCGTGTGAAAAAGGACCACATTCTACGCGGCCACCACACATTATAAGGCAACCAATTTTCTTTTTCCTTGGTGGACCTACCAAACATGAACACCTTGGAGTTTCTGCTCTTGCAATAAGAGAATTCATCCATTGTTTCTTCTCTTCCTAAGCTTATTTTATTTCCCATTTTTCCGCACAACTACACCAGAGGCCAAGCCAAACCACCACCGACCTCGAGAAAATCACTCACCAGACATTAAGTCCAAAAATTAAACCCATTAATTAGAATAAATAATTCCTAGAATGAATAACTTCCTCTATTCTCAATTAATAATCTTCGATAACAACTCCATTATGACTTATCAATCAATGCAGCCCACCAAAGCAAAACAAACCAGAATATTTATTTTTGCCGTGCGGTTCTCGTGGTTCTTTTAATTTAGTTTGACCATGTTATCACTTTTCTAAGGTGTGAATTTCGGGGTGGTGCGACTTATTAACGCTACTGTAGTTGCCCTGCCTAAAAGGGTGGTGCACATGCAATAAAACCCAAAGAAAGAAGGGACTGGAAAGTAGGACGTGCCCGCGGAGTTTATGACTTAGCCAATGAGAGCTGGTCAAATGTGAACGTGCAGGAATGACTGCCGAGCAGCTTTGTAACGTGGGCAATTTCAAACTTTATAAAGTCTTTCGCGTTCAACAAAAATAAATGACGCAAATGGTCCCTCGATTTTTCTTTGTTTGATATTGTCCCTGAACTTTAGCGCAATGTGTATTGTGGCCCATAGACTTTAATCTGTTCAATATAGTCACTGGACTTTTCGTACATGTTAAATTTAATTCCTGATCTTGAATTAATAGAATGATAGCATGTGACATTTTTCGTATAGTTTGAGGATTATAGTGAGCATGTACCAAAAGTCAAGGGAGTACATATCAACGGCGGCGTCCGAGTTTTACTCTTGGATCCGGGGAGAGGAAGGAGGAAGACACTATTCAGGGCAATGGATTTCGTGGCGGCGCGGTGTCATGCTCGCAGATGGGCAACTCGATACAATTTAGGTGCGGGCGAATAGGAGAAGTATCTTACCCTCCTACTCTTGGCCGAACAATCGCAATGTGTATACAAGCATGCCGAGGCATGGAGTATGATTGCTCGGCGCCATCAAAATCCCACGCATATTTTGTCTAGCTCAATACGTTTGATCGATTCGAGAGCTGTCTCGCGGTCCGCGTGTCGTGTCGAAACATATCTCCGAGGTCGCAGTCTAGGGTTCTGCAACAAGCTAACATTGCAATCGATGCATCAACACTTCTCTCTGGGCGAAAATTCCAATCAAAGTTTGTCGGAAGATAACCAAAGTCTAAAATATTGGGAGATTGAGATTGAAATTCAAACTTGGGTGTGGGGGTGACTGCAGAAGTCGAAAGAAGTGCGGTTCATCATCGTCCGCGTCACCTGGCTCGGCTCGAGCCGCGGCCGGGGCGCGAGCCGCCCAAGCAACGAAGGCATACGCGGGGACACAACCCGAAAAAAGTAAACATTCCGGCGCCGCCAAGGCGTTGCAGCTCCACCTCCTCGCGCGCTTCGTAATTTTTTAATGGGCTTTGATTCGTGAGCGAAGCGGCCCCACCAACCTTTAAACAAGGCAAGTGAACACCTCGATAAACGTCTAATCGCCCTCTTCCTGGAGTAAGCCCTTAGCTAATCACGTTAGGCGCTAAAATCCCCCCAAAATTAAAAATAATCAAGTGGGGCCCCACACGAATCCGTCACACGTGGTTGTAATGTACACGAGAGAGAGAGAGAGAGAGAGAGAGAACGAAGGTCTTCGAGGAATATGCTTTCTGTATGTATTTCCCGAGGAGGGTAGAGCTCACGTCTCCCTCCCTTCTCTCCCGCCACCGAATTACCTCCTTATTTTATTTATTTGAATACACGATTACGTCGATCGAACGTCCTGGACATACTTATTGAGTAGCTAATCGGAGAATTTTACGGGTTTTAATGTACCGATAGTTTCGTGTTATGCGAAATCGGTAATTTAGAAAGGGAGTTATTCTACCCAACGTGTGCCTCGAGGATACTCAATAACAGGATTGGCCTGGTCTTCTGACAACTTAAAGTTTCGCAAAGGAAAAGGAGAAAAAAAAAGAGAGACTATCAAAAATTGGTATAAGAGTCTTGATTGACTCAAATTGCTAGCTACCTGATTTTCTTGTCATTTTGCATGTTTTTCTATCAGGTTGGCCGTGTTTGATTTGGTTATAGAAGTCGTCGTCTTGTGCTTCCCGTTTTATGTTTCCCTTGTAATAACCGCTTTCGTACAGGAAAGGGTACGAAGAATATAGTAGATGCAAGTGGTGAGTCCGTCTCCTTATTGATTGTGGAGTGTTTCGGAAATTGGAGAAAGTGAGGGAGGTGAAAACTTTCGAAAATTTTAAATTTTTCTTGAAAAATATGTGAAAACATTCGAATAAATTTAATTTTTTGTGAGATTAATAGAGGGAGAATTTGAAATCTCGAGTACTTTCCTTCAGATTAATTGAAAACATTGAAATCGCGAGAATAATTGAGGTTTTTGAGACAAAAATTACAAATTTTTAATGGGCGAAAAATCAAAATGATCAATGTCTTTGAAGTACAATCACGGAGTAAATTTATAAATGTTCATTTTATATATGTATGTATATCTTTTATATAAAAAAGAGTTTCAGGTTTTCCAAACTTCTGTGGATATGATATGTTATTTAATTCATAATTCACAAAGATCACGTGGACCCGTAACATGAAAAAGAACAAACTAATGCTTCAATCATCACCATCACACATGACGAAGTTTGCCCCCACGAAAGCTGCTAATGAAAGGAAAAAGGACTTGGAGTTAGGCTCACGGTGGTGACGACTTGATGACGACATTATTTAATATTATCTGATTGGATTACTCCGAATTACATATTGTGATTCTTTTTTCCTCTTAGTGTTGGCAGGGAAATCAAATCTGAAATATTAACTCTTTCATTCCTCTAGCCGAGATTTGAACGTTTCTTTGAGAAATCAATTTCGGCATATGAATGGGTGGGTAATTAGTAATTCGTGAGTTGGAATCATGTTTAAGTGATTCAAACCCATTTAATTAGTTCGGACTAAGTCAAGAAATTGTGTAATATGTTGAAGGGAATTCTATTATGTAATCATCATAAGAAAGTTATGTTCTTGTGGACTGCCCTAGAGTTTGAATTCTATGTCAGTTGTTTATAGGTTTTATTAGGGGTGAGCGATTTCAGGGTCGGTTTAGGTTTCATCTAGAACCTAAAACTTACCTATTAGAATCAATTCTTTAATTTGTGAGATCTGGAACCTACCATGCATTTTTTGGTACATAAACCTACCATGTGACAGGTTCTAAGGGCTATTCTAGAGTTTATCTAAATTTCACCCATATTCTTAATTAAAGATTGCAAAAAATCATTACCACTAATGACCACCATTTATTATTACAGTCCACTGACTACAACTCAAAGTTAGATACATGAAAAATATGAAAATATAAATAAAGTAAAATTCATAATTATAGATATGTCAGAAATGGAAGTTTAGATTAATGATTCCAATATAAAATACCACAAGATTGTGCGAAGACGTAAAACAAGAAAAACATAAAGATTTATTCTAGGTTCTAAGCACTGGAAACCTGAAACATGCCTATCGAAATCGGTTCTTTAATTTTTGAAGCCTGAAATCTACTCTGCATACCTTAGAATCTGAAACCGAACTTGTGGAAATCGGTTCTTTTTTTGAATTTTTTTAACTCTACTATGAAACCATACTCACCCCAAAAATTTGTATGCTCTTTATATACATATAATCTTCTTTCGCCTATAAGCTTAATATTTTGAGTCAGACTTTCTCGTCTGGTATTAGTCAAGTTTTACCTTAGTTGTGTCAAAATATAGGGGGCGTCATGAGGGATGTTAAAACGTAAGGGGGTGTTAAAATATTTCCATTGATTATATGCTTTTGAGATACATGTAGTTTTCGTCCACTTGCTTTAGGTTTTCTAACAGAATCAATGAGTTATAACTAGTGAAAGTTATGAGAAATGCAGCTTAAGCTTTTGAAAATAATAACCATCGTCTCATGAGTTATGATATCGACACCCCTTCTCATATTTATCCGGTTCATGTTATTCTGCATGTATTTCTTTTTTTTTTTTTTTTTCTGGTTGTCTTCGATTGCCTATTTGATGTGATGACATCTAAATCTTGTACCTCGTATGTAAAGTCCGTTTATACGCGATATTTCCCTCGTCCGTTTTTCTAGCATTTAAATTTTTCAATTTTTTTTCTTTTAGGGAAAAAGGGTTTGACTTAAAATATTTGACTAATCATAATCACTCAAGTGGGGACACGTGGATCAAGAAATATAAATAGGGCAACTTGCAGGAGGGGGAGAGAATCCCAATCATCAACACAATCTTATTCGAGCTGGTAATGACACGACCTCAAACATCCTCAAACCAAGTGGAACAGGTGTTTGATTAAATTAAAGGGATTGACATACTCTCAAAACCTTTGGGAAGCGGTCCAATTCCACACCACCACCACCACTACTGTTTCAAGACTTGAGACAGTTGGCCGCGATGGGGACAGATGGGATTATTGACTTGGGAAAGCTGTTTGTTTATTACTTGTACAATTGATTAAAAAAAAGCTTTCGCTTGCTGGTCACATGTCAACTTTGAGAAAAGGGATTGGTCCACTTTTCCAAATCTTATCTCTTTCTTGATTAACTTGAGGGGATGGGGGAACTTTGAAAACTACATGAAAAGTCATCATTCATGACTTTTCTTTTTCCAGTTGGTAGACTCTCTCTCTCTAATTCTGCACCTAACTACCCTAACCAGACATCAACTATCAGTGGCTAAGAAAAGGAGAAAGCAACACCAAATAATGGGGTACCATGTGTCATCTTCCCTGATGACCGAGGTTGTTTTCGATTGGGGAGAAAAGGGGAAAGACAAGGACAAGAGATTTTGTGCATCGTCTCACGTCTGTTTGCCTCCATGTTTTCGAAGTTAAAAGGTTCACTACTGATGAACACAAAAAGGGTTTTCCGAGTGGATTAACTTCGGGAAAATCATGGGCTAGCTAGGCCACACTATTGTTGTTTAGAGATACAGCAGAGACTAAGTAGTGTAGATATAGTGGGATGGTTGCATATCATCTACCATTTGATATATAGATTCATCGTACCTCATGCAGTTTTCATGGGAAAAATAGCTTGATTTTGAAGTATAAAAATTTATATATGATTGTAGATGTCAATATTTGTAACTTTGAACTATCTGAAGTCATATTCTCTGTCTTCAAGTTCTCTCTTAGGGTTTCTTCTCTTATGAAGTCGGCCCAATCTTCTTTCATGAAGCTACCGCCCTGAGGGGGAGAGAGGGACCTTTCTATCCCTCTCTATCTCTTTATCTTCAAGACTTCTTCGTTGATTTTTTTTTTTTTTGAGGGGGGAGGGAAGGGGGACCCACAGTCGACATCTTTCACGGAAGTGAAGGGGCTGTCCTTATAAGCTCTACAAGCACCTTGAAAGAGTCTGCTCTAGTTGGATCTGCTCACTCCGGTTCCGGGTGCTTGCTCCAGATTGTCAAATGCTTTGCAAGTTTTCAAGACTTCTTTGCTATAGCTTTCAATAATTGGCTTATATGAAAGTGATTCCGTGACTAACTAGTATATCTTTTGCAGCTCTTCTATTTCAATTTAGTGCTAGATCTGGATTTCAGTACTCCATTTTGTCCCGTTCTTTAAATGTATAAAAATATAAAAATATATGAAATTTATAAGGTGTTATCTATGCTATTTCAACCTGCTGGTGTGTTGTTGTTTCTATAACGTGATAATGTTGGGGACACCAATTTAGGCATGCGCGCTTCCTTTTGATAAAGTCATAGTTATTGGAGAGGGAAATCCTGATATGTGCTTAGTACTAATGATGAAACAAAATTTGGTGATCAGCCCATGATAGATCCGTTTTGTAGAAAATGCGAGTTTCTGTAGATTGTATTAAATTGATTCCTTTTTCAAATTTACTTGCTCTATAGGATTTTCATTGCACTATAATTTCTGGGATTTGTTTTGCCTTGAAGTTATGTACATCTCCTTAATATGAAATAAAAATTTTCCTTTCAACTAGAAAAGAACTATTTGAAGTTGTTCGAGTTAAGTAAATGGCCGCGACCCTCCAAGTGGCCAACGAGGGTAGTTGGCCCTTTGATCGGCGAGGGTCGCAGCCCTCGCCAAACCTAGCGAGGGTCGCAGCCCTAGCGAGGGTTGTAAGCCCTTGCTAAAAATGTTTTTCGAAAAGTAATTTTTTTTCAAAAGATGTCATTATTTTCTTGTATTTGGCTAAACTACGGAGAAGATCCAAAAAAATATTTCCTGTTGTTTGGTATGGAAATTCGGATTTGATTTTTCTCCATGAACTCCTTTTAATATTTTTTGTTTTTTTTTCATTTTTTCAAAAATTCAATTTTTTAATTTTTTACCTTTATCTTTTATCTTTTTTTTTTTTGGTTTCTTTGTCATCTCACTCCATCTTCTCCCCATTTCCACTTGATCCCTAACCTCCGCTCCTCACCCAACCTCTGCTTCGCTGCTCCTTGTCTCTTTAGGTCCTTCGTGAAATCACTATCACTCCGTTGGTCCTGTGGTGAGGCTCGAGCTTGCTGGCCTTGGACAAGCCCGAGCTCGCCTGAATTGGGCGAGCAAGCCCGAGATCATCGAGATCAGCCAAGCCTCGAGCTTGCCTGCCCACGTCATGGCCGATCACTAGGTGGTCTACAGTCGTTGAGGCTTGTAGTCGGCGAAGGATGGAGGAAGGAGCAGTGGACAAACGAAGGAGGAAGGAGGAGGGAGGACAAGAAAAAGAAAAAAAGGAAAAAATATTAAAAAGAAAAAGAGAGAAAATAAAAATAAAAATAAAATTTTCTAATTTTAAAAATAAATATAAAAATAAAATAAAGTAAAAAAATAATTATAAAGAAAAAAAATGTGAAAGAGAGGAGAAAGGAAAATGAGGAAAATTTTTTCTTTTCAAAAACATTTTTCTCGTCTTTGAAGGAGTTTTTTTCCATAGAGGAAAAAATGTTTTTCGGGAATAGTTCATTTTTTGTCCCCAAAACGCTGGAAAATCAGCAAAATATTTTTTGAAAAGTTATTTTCAGGAAATCAAACGGAGCTTAATTTTGAGAAAAAGGAGTTGATAATTAAATTAGGCTTCCCCGGACTGCTTGGTGGGTTTTCTCCTTCTCGTTCTCCTGCTCATGTCGGCAAATGGCCGGAGCATGCAAATTAATTAGGGCCTCAATTTCTGATCTTCTCAAAATTATTCTCTTTTAATTATCACTCAAATCGAAGGTTTCTGATATACACAGAAACTCTCATAGCGGGCTCCAAGCAAGATTCTCGCCATTCACGGCCATAACTTTAGACCGTGGCGTAGTTACACAACTTGTTCCTTTGAGACTATTCGTATGGTCGAGCTTCGCCTCTTAAGAATCCATCGGAAACTAGCGTTTCCTCTCCCGTTGCGCATCGCACGCCTGTTTCTGCGAGTTTAGCTCGCCTTCTTCTTGCATCGACGATAAGTCCCGCGAATCGTTCGGGCGTGAACATCTCGGTATCTCTCGGGGGCCTTACGATAATAAGCTCCGAAAAAGCCGCGGCAAGGCATTGCTTACGATCTGGGAAGAGTGTCAATGTATCCACCTTGATGCACGAAACTTGCATTCAAATGCAACGAATCCGATGGACATTCGTTGTGCCTAAGGGAGGTAAAAAACGAGCCACGGTCATTCTGAGGACCACATCTTTCAATTATTTGGTTTACACAAAAGGTTGCGTGACGAGAAAGAGGTTTATCATGTACGGAATCGATTTGGCACAATGATTGACTTCTGCATTGTCCACGTGCCGGGATGCAAAAGATGATTTGTTTGGAGTGATTCTGAGGTTTGTCTGCGGTTTAGTCTTTCTTATTTTTTGGATTTATCAATTTATAGGAGACAGACTCTGATGTTGTCGCTTTGTGGATCCCCCAAAACAAGATAAAAAGATAAGAGGCCAAAACTGTGGCCTATGCTGGGTCATCCATGTGAGGTCCGCTATTTTCATTGAGCATCTTAGGCCCTTCTGGAGTACCTAGGATGATATTTATAAGGGGGAAATGACAAATCATCCATAAATTTTGGCCAAATGTTGTTGGGGGTGGATTCATACTCCACTTCGACAAAAAAAGTATGGGTTCCCACACCTCGGTGATTGGGCACGGGTCACGAGGGCAACTCCCGAGCTGTTTGAGCCCATATTTTTTTGTTAGTAGCTTAGATTTGGGTTTATGAATAGCTAATGCTATATATTATTTCTTTCTTTTATAATTAAGAGATATAACAGAGAGGTATGGGGTGCTAATTATAATGAAATCTTCTGCTGTATGTAGCTCTAGTTTAAAGAAGAACTAGGACAAACCTAGTATCTCATTTGCTTTTCTTGCTTTCACGCTTTATTTCATTTGTGTTTTTTTGTGCCGAATCCTAAGAAATATACAATGTAATCTATGAGCTTTTGATTTGTTTAATATGGTCTCTGAATTTTAGCTTACTGTGGAGTGTGGTCCCTAAATTTTTAATTTGTTCAATGCGGCCCCTTGACTTTTGGTACATGTTCAATTTATTCCGTGAACTATATGAAAATGTTGTTCAATTAAATGAAGGACAACATAAAGCATTTTCATTTAGTGTAGGGACTAAGTTGAACATGTACAATGGATAATATTGCATATTGGGCTAAAATTTAAGGACTATATATCATGTCATTATCCCATATGTATAATTAGAAGAGAGACGTGTCTTGTGTATTTACGAAAGCTGAATCCGAATAAAAAAAAAAAGATTTGCAATTATTCATGTTGAAATCTTTCTTCGTCTCGGTCCTTGCACTCAACCATAAGACTGAGTGCCTAGGCCACTTGTTTGGCCAAGCTAGGCCATGCCCGAGCCATGATAAAAAAACACTCGGCCAAGACCGAGGCGCGGCTGCGCCGTCACTTGTCAAGGGCCACGATCGGACTCATTTCTCGGCCGCGACGATGCGACGATCGAGGCGCGAGGATACCGGCGCTTCCTATAGGCACGTATCTTTATTTTCCAAGTCCTTTCAATACCATTTTCAGAGGGTGATCAAAGTTCAAACATCATAATCACTGAATCTCATATATATGACATACAACATATCTTTCACTGACGGTGGACTGTGCACAAATGCTAAGTTAAATCAACTAGTCTCCTCGCAACAAGTTTCCCTCTTTCCCCCCCTTAATTTTCTAGAGATCTTCCAATTCAAAGCCCTTGAAACTGAAGATGAAGGTGTGGTGGGCTCAAGAGCACATGCTGATCCAAGAATGCCTGGCTCATGAAATTTCTCCTCGACAAGCCCGCCGCTTCCGAATCTGCGTCCCACAAGTAGTTGCGCTTGAGCGGATTCTGCGAAGCCGAATAGCTCGTCAACTGAGGAAGGCTCTGAAACATCTTCAAATCAAAACTCACTTCGTTCGAACCCTGAGTCGAGATCAGTACGTCGCTGACATCATTAGAGTTACTGCACTGGCCATTATAATCGTCCGAGAGGATGTTACTCAGCATCGAGAAGTCCCCGGCGTCGAACAAGTTGGAGAAGGAAGAGGAGCAGTTCATCTTCGTCGCGGGCTCGATCGGACCCACGTTGTTGGTGTCGCTACTGATGTTTTCTTGAGTCAAGTGCTGTTCTTCTCCTACATCGTCGCTGGTTGTCGCCATTGGTGCTGGGGAATATGCTGCGCTGGATCTTTTGTAGATGCGACAGAGAACCCACTCGTCCAACTGAGACGAAAGATTAGTGGTGTTTAATTAATGTTAAGTACCAAAGTCACGTGGCAAAATTGTTTTTCCGCAAATTGGTTGGGGGCTTTCAATCTTATACGTTAGAAAAACCCTAAAAAACAAAGATAGCACCCTCGATTATTCTATAGCAATCATCACTTCAATAATTCCCTGAAGAAAAGTTAGGATAAGGATGGGTCACGTCAGCTCCATGCAGTGAGATTAGCACTAAAACTCTATGGTCCCCAGAGGGTGCTCGTTATGAAAGCAAATGTCTAGAAATAGAAAATGGGGGTCCGTTAGCTAATTTCCTCATTGCCCATAAAAGTAAAGTAAGCTAATAATTGAGAATATTCTTATCTTACTGGCTTGATGATTATACTTTTGTGTGGAAGGGATCAGAAGGAATGCTCCCACAAAAGGGACATGTCCTTGTCCCCTTTGAAGTGATTCTTTTCTTTAGAGACAACTCTCTCATGCCTAGTTCTGAGGTGGTTTTGTTCCAATAATGCATGTAGAGACCAATGAATTAACGACACTTGTCGTAGAGTTGTTTAACTAATGCATATTATGATAGATCCGATTCACTCTACATGTTTAGACATGATCTCAAAATCACATAAGTTTCAGCAAGATTACACCTAGGTCAATACCCATTAAAGTGGACTCGCGACGTGAAAAAATTATGAATCGGTCTTAAGCACGTGTAAGGTATGTGTCAACACAAGAGATCGATGTACATACTCGCATGGACAACTTGCTGGCTTTGTCGCTGTAGACGGGAATGGGAGAATTCGCCAGGCGATACTCGTGCATGATCCACCGGCTCTTGATTCCTTTGGGAGGTTTCCCCTTGTAGAACACGAGCGCCTTCTTCACGCCGAGATTCTCGCCGGTGGATGAGTCCGTCACGATCTTGTCGGTCCCGGTTGCCTTCCAGTACCCCGACGCCGCCGCCCTGCTTGGCCTCATGCCGTTTGGGTACTTCCGGTCCCTAGGACTGAAGAAGTACCATTCCGTCTCCCGAACGCTGCCTTGCCTAATAACATTCAGAAACATTCACCCCCCACCCCCCAACCAAAAAATAAAAAAAATCTTTGAAGTTGTTATTATTGGAAGAAGAAAGCTACCTGGTAATTCCCATGGATCAAACTTGTAGAGATCAACTTCAGCAATGATGGAAACAGGAAGAGGAGTGGAGGTCATCTTCTTTCTGAGATAATGGAGGATGAGTTCTTCATCTGTTGGATGGAACCTGAAACCTGGTGGGAGGTTTGTTTGGAGGGAATTCTTCATTCTTGATGAAGCAAACTTTCAAAATCTCGGTGGTTTCTTTTTTTGGGAGCTTAAGAACTAAATTGCAAGATGTCAATGATCAGGACAAGCTAAGCTGTAATCCTACACTGCGGAAAGACAAGTTTGATTTTTCTATCGGGAGAGGGGAAAGGTAGGAAGCCCCTTTTATAGTTGTGGGAGCTTGTCCTTACATGGGAAAAACAAAACAAGAGATGAGAAGAAATCAACTCAAAAAGTTTTGATTATTGTCAAGCAGACTTCATCTGTATCGCCTTAATCAGCTCTTATTTTAAACTAAAGAAGGAATTTATTTTATATAATTATCATGGTTGACCACAGGTTTATACAATGGATTGACTTTTTACCTAGGGATAGACATGCGTGGCATCGTGAGACCGAGCGTTCCCTCGCCACCTCGCGTGAAGCTAATGTGGTGTTATCGCGAATGCTGACATGGTTGATGACATGGCAAGCTACTCTATTATGTTGACATATTGCTTGGATTAACGTGTAAGGCTGGGCTTGTACTATCCCTCCGCCGTGCCGCTAATGGCCTCGTCTCAGGGAGCAAATTTCTCGTGCCCCCTATCCATACCTACTTTTACCTTTTAATTTTTTCTTAATCGAAATTTTGCGGCTAAGACACCTTGACCTTTTCTTTTAACTATGCAACACTTGAAACATTCATAAAAATGCACATGTTGCTATGTAGATTTACATGCAATTACTCATGTTTTCTTACAATTTGAATAATCTTTATATTTTGCGGCTTTGCATAATTTTTTTTTTTTATAGAAACAAACAAGTTTCGAAATTAGTTGACCTTTAGATGAGAGAATGTGGAAGGATCCTCGATAAGTATTGAAAATAAATGTCCAAGCGTACTCGATAGTTCACATTGACAACATGGAATGCTACTAATATTCTCCTCTTAGCATGTCATAAATTGAAAAAACAGGACATTAGTCGTAACGAATGTTTCTCATGGAAAAAGAGAAAGAGGGTCGCGCGTGGGCGACTTGTCTCAGGTTCCCACACTCCTGCGTAGAATGAATCAAGAGGAATGGAGATGGCGGCAGAATAAGGGACGAACGAGGCCAAAATGCCCATGTCAAATTCCAGTACATCCTCTTCAGATAGTCTCTAGACACGTGCTCCTCTTCACTTGGTCCTCACCCTGTTGAAGTTACAGTCAGCCATGCCCACAATTGTATATATATTGCATAACCATTGTTTTTTTTTAAAATTTATTTCAAGGAGGGGTATTTTTAAACCTTCTGAATCTTCTTCTTTTTTTTTTTTTTCAGATAACCGGGGTGTCCAGCCGTGCCGGCGAGCTTACGCTCAAACCGACGGCGACCGACTAATCCCCGGTGAGGCACCGCAGGACCCCACCACCACGGAGCTCCGAGAAACACCTGGCACTTATATACTTATACATATATGTGTCAACATCGAAGCAATTCATCACCAGAGGCATGACGACCACAGTCTGGAGCAACATCAAATCTAGTGCTGCCCGAGGCTAAGGCCACCATTTCACTTGAGGTTCACGGTCTTTGGGGTCAATACCATTGTGGCTGAGGTCCTCATTTGATTCAGGGAGAGAAAGAGAGCCGTCATTTCACTCGACAGTCATGATCTTTCTAGTCACTGCTGTTGTGGTCCGAACTCCTCGCTTGATTTTGAGAGAGAGAGAGAGAGATGTATTTAGGGTTCTTTTCGTATTTGGGGTAAAGTTCTTCAAAGCACAATCGTGTTTTAATCTATTTGGGTGTGATGGTGCTTTGACTTTAGAGGATCTTAATCCTTTCAATGAATATACATCATTAAGAGGTCCGAATACACTTATTATTGTGATCATCACATAGTTATTTGTGAATGTGTTCAAACTACTTGTCCATTTTTCCAATGAATCCATCATCTCACGCCTAAATTGACTTCAACTATATGCGTAGACCCCGATTATATTATTTTTGGTACACCGCATGCTATGATACTTTGTGTGGGAGTCTCCATAGATACTGAAAAAAGAAAATTCAATTAGAATTTTATATTAAATTAATGTCTCTAGTTTGAGCTGTCTACGGAATCCAACGGGATTAAAGAATATAAATCGGTTTTGTAAACTGATAGGAAAGAAATCTAAAGAAATCTAATTAGGTTAGAATTGCTTTTGATGTCCTATAGATATATGTACATGGGGATTTGTTTATGCTGAATGGGCTTCATCTCTTGGCCCGTACGGTGGAGTGTTTAGGCCTGTGATTGGGCGGTCAACAAAGGAATTCTCCCTTTGACTTCTTGAAGCCACACGAGGGAAACAGAGAAGGCAGCCATATAAAAAGGAATCTTGTGGGCCTACGGATAATAGGGAAAAGAAAAGAAAAAGGACGAAATTGTTTAAGGCTTCCTTTCTTGGTAAGGCCGCACAGTAACTTTTATGAGATGCCGCCACCCATAACTTGGAATAGCTGAAGAAGAAGACGTCATATGGGACAATACAGGAATGGCGGGTTCAATCGTACGTAGAGCAAACAAGATGAGTGTCGGATTTTTTTCTGTAAGTTTTTCTAAGTAAATTCTCCGTGAGAGATTGTGAAATATTACTTATGAATTTGCTTTGTGCTTAATTAAGGTGCGAGAAACACTTAAGTGCATGAGCGATTGTAGTCGCAATTCTCCGTTTAAAATGAATTATATAACTGGCTCTTTCCATGGACGTACGCACCGATATTCGAACTAAACCTCGTAAATATCTGGTATCCTTTATTGTTCCTCATAATTTCTTTGGTGATTTTGTGTTGACATATTTGCAAGATCGGTTAGCGTTTTCGTGTTATATCTCAACAATTGGTATCAGAGCCACGTTAGAGTTTTTGCAATTGATTTGGGTTTTTTTTGCTTGTCTGGTTATTGTCTGAAAATTATATTATTGCAATTATGTTTGGAGTGAAATTTGAGATTGAGAAGTTTAACGAGAGAAACAACTTTGGATTATGGAGCCTCAAGATAGAGGCATTATTAATAACTCAAGGTTTGGCAAAAACATTACAGGGAAAAGATAAGTTGCGCAAAATAATGAAAGATGCCAAAAATGACATGTTAATGAGGAAGGCAATAAGTATAATCACGTTGAACTATCGGATGAGGTGTTAATAGAGGTGGCCAAGGAGAAGAATGCCGTAGCATTGTGGCCTAAACTTTAGGTATTCTATGAAATGAAGGGTTTGAGCAATCGCTTGTATATGCTGAAGAGAATATTTTAGTTCCGAATGGTTGAAGGCATATCTGTTAGAGCTCACTTAGATGAGTTTAACATCCTCATGATGGACTAGAAGAAAGTCAATGATGCCTTGATTGATGAGAAATAAGGTATGATGTTGTTAACATCTCTACTATATTCTTTTGTGCACTTTATAGATTTATTATTGTGAGGGCATACTACAATTAATTTGGAAAAGGTAAAGTCTAATTTATTTTTTTAAAGGAGTGGCAAAATAAGTTATGAGAAGATAAGTTAGCGCAAAATAGTGCGCAAGATTTGGTTATTCGAGGTAGAGACGAACGAAGAGAATCTAGAGTTAACAGGTGAAGAGCCATTCTAAATCGAGGTCTAATGTTCGAAACCGTCGATGTTATCACTATAATAAAGTAGGGCACTACATGAGAGATTGTGCGAAGTTTAAGGGTAAAGGAGTTAAGATAGAGGCTATAGACGATGGTAATATTGTTACCACAATAGATAATAGTTCTAGTGATGTAAATGTTTTGTTAACAGTCGCTACGAATTCATTAGGTGATAAATGGGTGTTTGATTCTAGATGTTCTTATCATGTGACTTCTCATAAAGATTGGTTCACTAACTATCAGTGCACAAATTAGAAACAGTACTGCTTGTGAAGTAGGGGGGATCGAAACAAGTCAAATTAAGATGCACAATGGAATGGTGCGAAAGTTGACAAATGTGAGGCATGTACTATAACTAAGAAAGAATCTTATCTCGTTGAGTGCTCTTGTTAGGTTCGGATACTAGATTTTTGTTGAAGGTGGAGTTATAAAGGTCTCTCAAGGTATGCTTACTATAATGCAATGGAAGATAGACTACGGGTTGTATCTTCTCTAGGGAAAGATAGTGATTGGCTCATCTGCTAGATTCTTTGATACTTCATGTCAGGATACAACAGAGTTGTGGCATATGAGACTTGGACACATGAGTGAGAGAGAGATGACTGTTCTGAGTTAGAGAAGTCTATTGGGAGGTCATCGGATTGAGAAGCTAGACTTCTGTGATCACTGCAACATAGGTAGTCAGCGGAGAGTGAAGTTCAGTATGACAATTCACCGAGCCTTAGAGATTGTAGGGCGCATAAACCCAGACTTATAGGGACTATCTCCAGTTTTGTCCAAGGGTGGTGCTAGGTATGTATTCTCTTTTGTTGGTAATATTTCAAGAAAAGTCTAAATTTGTCTTCTTAAGCACAAGAGCAAGGTACTTGGTCGGTTCAAGTCATGGAAGACAATGATCGAAAAGTAGATAGGAAGAAAGATTGTGTGCTTGAGAGCCAATAAAGGGTTAGAATTTTGCTCCAATGAGCTTTGTCAGTTTTTTGCAGAGGAAGGCATGGTGAGACATTACATTATTGCTGATACACCACAGGTGAACGGAGTTACAAAATTGATGAATGGAATTATGTTGGAGAGAGCTTTCTCTTTACTCTCCAATGTTGGATTAGATGAAGGTTTTGGGGCTAAAGCGGCGAATACCACTTGTTGGCTAGTGAACAGATCACTATTACCAGAAATTGATTGGAAAGCTCCTAAGGAAATGTAGTTAGATAAGTCTGCTGATTACACTGAACTGAGAGTGTTTGGCTGCCTTGCTTATGCATGTGTGAGTGATAGCTTGCTGAAGTCGGGGGTAAAGAAGTGCATATTTCTAGGCTATGCACATGGGGTAAAGAGATACAAGTTGTGGTGCATTAAGAAAGATTACTCGATTTTATGTTCAATAGAAAGGTTACTTTTGACAAATCTTCTCTATTTTAGAGAAAGCGTGAGAGATCAATTGTGGAGAAAGACTTGAATGGTGTTCAGAAACAGTGGAATTTCATATAGAGCCTAGAGATGTTCAGAGTGCAATAGATGTAATAGCTTCTACAAAGTCGCCAGATTCCGTAGCAGTTGACAGTCGTTTCGAGGTCACAGAAGATGAAGCTTAGACATGGTCAGTAGAGGTGGATGAGATAGAGTGACAGTTGTATACAGATATTAAAATAGATAATTTGGGCACAATAGAGATAATTTCGAGTAGGGAGAAAATTTTGTAAGTACGTGCTTGCTGCATATTATGAATTGTCTAGTATGTCACGGTGTACTTAGATGGAGGTGTAACTCAAATGCAAGCTGTGGGAGTGACAGGCTTGGTGTTCCAGTGAGCTTAGTATGGAGTTAGCGAATACTTCAGGGACTCTTATTTCTCACACTGGACACGCTCACGTGAGCTTAGGAAAACTGAAGTATGGGTCGACGACAAGTAACCCCTATGCACGAAATGTCGGGGATCCCACTGCCTAGTCAGCGGGCAGGGGTTTCGCTCCCCGGTGAGCAGACGGTTGCCCCACTTAGTGTAGTGCGGGGCTGGGGCTTCGGTAATGTTGGAAGTAACTTGTTTGTGAACTTGGTCAAAGGAAATTGAAAGATGGTTGGATATATTAGCAATTTTGCCATTGTAAGTTATTATTACCTGTATAAGATATCATTGTAATGAGAGATTATGGTTGATACTATGGCCTCGTTAACGATTGAGACTAGAAACATGGTAGCAACAGAAAAAGTGAAGAGGCGGTGTGGTCCAATGACTTGGTTAGTGATATTGACATAGGATATTTAGTTGATGTAATGTTCAATAGAAGTAACAAATGTCACTTGAGAATCAAGTTCAATGGTGACTGTAATTTTTGCATAAGATATAACATGTCAGGATAGTACATGACTGAGAAGAAGTTTCTTTCGATGGAAAATCTTGTGGGCATGTTGACTGACTTCATTCTTCTAGACACGTTCAAGCTCTACTTGAGCTTGACAGATGTCTATGGCGAGTGAGCACCCACGAGGACATTGAAAGAGTCGGCATGGATGATGAGGCATTACTATTTGGCTTCAAACAGTGAATCAGGGTGGAGATTGTTAAATTAATTTCTCGAGTTGATTTGTTTATAGAATCCAATGTGATTGAAGGATATAATCTGTTTTATTAACCGATAGGAAAGAAATCCAAAAAATTCTAATTAGATTGGAATTGCTTTTGAAGTCATATAGATATATGTACATGGGGATTTGTTTCTGTTGAATAGGCTTCGTCTTTTCGCCGTACGGTGGACTATTTTGGCTTGTGATTGGTTAGTCAACAAAGGAATTGTTACTTTGACTTCTTGAAGCCACGCAAGGGAAACTGAGAAGGCAACCATATAAAAAGGAATCTCGTGGGCCCACGGATAATAGAGAAAAGAAAAGAAAAAGATGAAATTGTTTTCGGTTTCTTTTCTTGATAAGGCCGCACGGTAGCTTTTATGAGATGCCGCCGCTCGCTACCTGGAATAGCTGAAGAAGAAGAAGACGTCGTACAGAGCAATACTGGAACGGTGGGTTCAATCGGGCATAGAGCAAACAGGACAAGTATTGGATTTTCTCCGTGAGTTTTTTCGAGTAAATTCTCCATAAAAAATTATGAAATACTACTTATGAATTTACTTTGCACTTAATTTAGGCATGAAAAATACTGGAGTGCATGAGCTATTTTAACCATGATTCTCCGATTATAATGAATTATATTGTTGATTTTTTCTGTGAACGTAGGTACTGATATTCGGATCGAACCACATAAATATCCAATGTCCTTTGTTATTGGTGATTTTTTATTGATATATTTGCAAGATCCGTTAGCATTTTTGCGTTATATCTCCACATTTTATTCTTGCTTTCCACGAGGGGATGGATCGGGGAGGTACGACGGTGGTGGCTGAGAATTTCTTTGTTTTAGGACAAGAAATCGTTGCAAGAGAAAACTGAATCTGGTACATCCTATTCCAGATTTAGATAATCATCAGATTAGCTCAAGCCGCCTTTCTTTTAACTCAGAGCGTCTGCCTAATCCGGTTGTCCTTAATCCTGATTAAGTAATTTGAACACAATCGTGCAAAGCTTTGGTGGTGATGTCAAGTGGGAATCCATAAGTTGCTCACACTGGACTTTGAACCAATAAAGATGTCGACAACTAAACTGTAAGTGGTAAAGTCTTTTGCTGGTCGTATCAAGATTTGCCTAAGTGCGAGACTTTAGGTTAACGGGAAAAAGATCATACTGAATCACATATTCACAAGATTTTGGGCAATACCAATTCTTTAGTTGTTTATTTTTTTTTCCATTTATCTCGGAGAAAGTTTCAGAACCCGTTGGTACATTAGAGATTTCATGTCCTAAATTTCGTGTCATGGTCTGCTTATTTCGTGGCATTCTAGTCTATCGTCATGACAAGAAATATTTAGAAATCCAAAATCTTACACAAGCAATCTCACGTCGTCCGCGATGCAATCTGAAAATCAAACTTACTAAAGATTTCCACTACATACGAGGTTGACGCAGCTTCTTCAATTTAATCACGTGCACCAATTATAATAAATAAAAGGGGATAAGATTATATTTATTTAATTATTTACGTTCCGAACGACAAAGTCCTCCATTGCTTGTTGGTCTTTCCGGTGCACCTTCTCAGCCACGCAAGAGCGGGAAAATTGCAAAAGAAACCAAAATAACTTCACTAGATATATAAGTACGTATATATAACTATATACACGACGAAATGGTCTATTTAATGCAAATGGTCTATTTAATGCAAATGGTCAATGGTTAAGCCGCTGAAAATTCGGTCGTCAAAATGTTTATTTTATAAGATTTGCTGGTATTTAGGGATTTTGATACGACCCTTTCGGAATTTTCAAACTATGTTGTGATGTGAATTTATATTGCGCGTAATTAAAGTCAGCGATAACGATTGGTAAGAGAATCATGCCAAACGATTGTGAAGACATGACAAAATTGTCTATTCAAGGAAATAATCAAATGGTTAAAATGCTGAAAATTCGATCATCAATAAGTTTTTTATATAAGATTTCCTTGTATTTGGGGATTTGGATATGACCGTTTTGAAAATTTGAAGTATGTGTATGATGTGAACCGTTTTTATGTGTAAAAATGGGGGGAAAATTACCAAAAAACTCCTAAATCTATTATAATTATGTCAATTCAATCATATATTTTTTTTCAATTCAGTCGAAAACGTTTTGCATTTATATCAATTCAATCTAACCGGCCAACTTTTGCATGCCGGCGCCGACATGGCAAATTTTAATAATTTTTTTTCTTTTGTATGTTTCTTTTTTGTCTTCTACTTATTCCTCCAGTCGGTCACTACAAGCCAGAGCTAAGGTTTGGAGCTCTGCCCAGCAACGAGAAGGTTGATCTCGCCGGCGACCGGTTGGGGAAGAAGAGAACAGAAAAAAAGGGAAAGAATTTGAAAAATTACTAAAATATTATTAAAATTGCTACCTTAGCGCCAACAACGCCATGTTAGCACCAGCCAGTTAAAGCTGGCTGAATTGACTAAATTGACATAAATACAAAAGGTTTAGAACTGAATTGGCTAAAAAAAAAATTTAAGGCTGAATTAGTATAATTTGTTTATAACTTTTTTGATAATTTTCTTGTGAAAATGGTGGCCGATAATGATTGGCAAAAGAATATCATGTCCATTCTGTCACAAGAAATTCTCTCCAAAGTCTAAATCTTATATAAGAAATTTATTATGGATAACTAGGTTGAAATAAGAACAAGAAGACATTCATATTCTTGAATCATGTATACGGTGAAAGAAAAGCAAATGGACTCTCCATTCAATTCCCCGTATAATTTCCCATGTCAACTTACCAAAAATTACTTCTTTTCATAAGTCCAACTTATTAGTCCAATCAAAGTATGATTATTCATTTCAGCAATGGGATTTAGTACCATCACAATCCCAAACTAATTTTTATCTCACAAAAATTCCAAATTGATATCCAGGACACATTTATCTAAACTACTATTTTCATTTTATGAAAAATCCCAAACTAGTATCCTAACAAATGTAACCCAAATCTACCTGACGCTAGTAACTTGGAATCTGAGTGGAGGGTGGGTTTTGGTCGCGAGTACCTACTTATCATTTTTCGTTACAAGAAAATTAATTAAAGGTAAATGTGCCATGTATACGAGTTTGGAATTTTTAGCGAGACAAAATTAATTTGGAAAAATGCTACATGAGGTATAAATTTGGCATTTTCAATGGTACTAACGCCTGACGGAAGTCGTATATAAAATGCCATGTTCCCTTGGACGCAAAGGGGCCAGGCTAGACGGCTAAGAGCGGCCAGCAAGTGAGTGTCAGCAATTGTTAAGATTTCAGGTTGGTAATACCACTTCTAAATTAATCGACTTTTTTTTTTCGAAGCTATAAACAAAACGAAATAATCGAAGAGTCAAAAAATAATTGGTTAGTACTACCTCTATGTAACCAATATCTATGCCCATATAGTTTGAATTTTGACTGCATCAGAGCGCAATTTTCAATATTAATTTAATAAGCAAGAAAGAATGCATAAATCAAACTGTTTTTATAGTTTTTTTTTTTTTTTTGGTTGGAAGGAAAATTTTCATTTCAGCCGAAAGAAGATGTACATAATTTTAAGACAAAAATGCAAATCCGACAAAGCAAGTGAATCTATAAAGTGAATCAATTTGATACAGCTTGCAGAGACTCGCTAAGTTCACAAAGATGGATCTGTCATAGTATCAAAGCACAACCGAAAGTCGATCACCGAATCTTATGTTAATATCAGTGATGAATATGCCTCGAGATTTCTCTCTCCAATAGCTATGGCTTTGCCAAAAAGCGGTACGCGCTTAGGTTCGATGTTCCCTGTGAAGTAGATACTAGTTCGTTATAAAATCATTTTAAGGTAAGTCGATTGCTGAAGGTAGTAGTAGAGGAGCCTCGAAGACTTGCGGAGTGCTTGACTAACTGGACCAAACACCCGAATCCAGAGCGAGCGAGCAAATTCGGAGAGAGCAAACTCTTCCAAGGCGCTCACGCTTTGTTCTTCAGAACTCACAGGAGAAAACTCTCCACTTTTATGGAGGATGTCGATTGCGTCGTCCACAAAATCCACAAAGAAGTCTTGGAGATGAAGAGAGAGAGAGGGGATGCCGCCCTGCGTGGCGGCGGCTCAGAGAGGAAACCCTAAAGGAGAGAGGAAAGTTGGCGTGTGGGCCTTCGCAAATCAAACTGAATTGGAATTGATGGAACATTCAGCTCTTCGTCCAATTATTCTCAAGGATATGAATTGTACAACACAATAAACAAGGTTAGACATAACTAATGACGAAATGAGCAGCCTAAAATAGGATATATTACCGCAGATCGCTCGTTAATTGACTATGATTTGAATCCCAGAACCAGATATAGCAATGTAATCAGAGCATCAGATACTCAGCTGCTAATCATACTTCGTCAAAGATGGATGCAAACCGAAATTCCATTCAACTTTGGATTCGCAATCATCGGAGAGATTTTGATTTCCACGTCACGGTGAACGGGTCTCGCAAGAAAATGCAAGTTCCGACACATATCACTCGCCGAGATGGCACGATCAGCTCTGTACACCACGTGATTAACCACTCAACCTAACGGTTGCGGCCCGGCCGGCCTGGGAGGTGGCACCTTCTGGTGTACTTTTCGAGGCGACCCACAAGTGACCCCATGCATTATGACTTCTATCCTCTTCCTTCACCATGTAAACAGACATAACTCCGTCGTTTTTTGCTCGTCTTTCATGCGTCCCAATAAAGACCTCTACGTGTGGTAGAAAGGCTACCTCTTTGGTCCGCATCTTTCAGTTATTTACTTTGCTCCTCGATGAATTCTAGAACCCTTTTCGTCAAAATCAACTTCTTCCTTCCATCATAGCTTCTTTTTTTAGCCCATCGTCTCGTACTGGTTGATATTGCATGATATCGCATAGTTTCTACTGTGTCGTCATTTTGACATGGAAGTGATGTATTTCCTGCGTTCTGGGTCACTCAAATACGTCTCAATTACTTGCTTCATGACCAAGGGGCGGCCACGTCATTCGTATGCTCTTGCGTGCGATTCCTTTGAATTTTGAGTATGGTGATGTTATTTGGAGGAGGAGAAAAAGAAAGCTGGTAAAGAAAAAATTGGGTTGGTCAAACTGAAACTGGTGGCTCCATTGGCTGTGAAAATTGTTGGATATTTTGAGCAGATTTGAAATACTTCTAACAGCTTTGATAATAGTTATGATCACCAATATTGTAACGGTTTTACAACGGCCATATAACGACTTATTAACGGTCATATAATGACCGTGTAACGTTTGATTTATGTCTTCATAAACTCTCTATTATTTTTGTACTGACAATATGATGGTCATTAATTAATTATCAATTGATTCTTAACGTTTTTTTTTGTCTGGATATAAATTACAAACCACAATTCAAAGTCTCTCCGAATTACAAGCCTTCTCTTTTTTTTTTTTTCCCCGCTGGGTTATACACATAATGTTGTACCTATTCCTTTTATACTCATGCAGAATGTAAAACAAAATTTGTTTGTATCTTGTGAGGATAGCCACTAGTAGCCTTATGCATCGAGTTTCGTACTCAAGATGGGCGGAATTATCCTTGAGAACAGTACTTGCATGCCTCAGACAATCTTACTTTTCTCATCTTTTCCAACATATTTTCAGCAATTGTTATTTTTCATATTATCTAACATTTTCCCTACGAAAATGAATGTGGCCATTGTTGCCCGAAATGGTGTCAGGAACAATCTTTTTCTAATTTATAGCAACAACTTTGTTATCAAGATTTTTTTTTGGGGGGGAGGGGGCGCATTTGGAGAGACGCAACATTTGAAGATATACCCCTTGAAGAAGGAAAATGACACTTTTGATCTTAAAAGTTATGTACGGAGATCACTTTGGTGATAAAAGTTTCAATTGGATCACTTTAGTACTAAGTTTTTGAAAAAACGATTGTTTTAGTGTCAAGTCTAATTGGTTCTCCGGAAATCCAACGTGGCTTTATTTTATTAATAGATGATGCTAAGTGGTTAGTTGGAGGTCCACTGTGGCATTTTTTAAATTTGTAAAATTTTTATTTAAAATAATTTGAAAAATAAGTGAAAAAAAGCTAATTTGTTTTTTTTTTTTAAAGGGGATCTCCATTAGGCGGCGAGGGCTTGTGGTAACCCTCATCGCTGCCGAGCATCGGCTAGGGGCCGGCGACTCGTGCCAACCGCAGGACCTTAGCTAAGGTTCGGCGACCCCGCTGGCCATGCGCGACCCTCGCCGGCCATTATCGGCAATGGTGGAGCGGCGGTGGCTAGGTTACTGCAAGCCCTCACCGCCTCTGCATATCTTCTTTTTTTTTTTTTATAGCTTTTGCTATTTGTTTTAGCTTATTTCAATTTATTTTAAATAATTTTTTTTATTTTTTTTTTAATTTTCCTTTTTTAAATATAAATTTTATTATTTATCTTTTTTCTTAAATTTTGAAGTCAATGCAAACTTCATTTTTTTTTAAAAAAAAATACCACTTAAAACTCAAAAATTAATTAAAAATGCCACGTATTGAGAATGGTCTGAATTTTTCGTTGGAGGCATCAAAGTGATTATTTTGTCTCTGACTGGCACTAAAGTGATTTGATTGAAACTTTTGGTATCAATGCGATTTCTGTACATAACTTTCGGCAACAAAAGTGTCCTTTTCAACTTTGAAGAGTTATGGATCTCCAATTTAACAAACCATTCACTTTGTTAAGCCTTTAAATAGACCAAAGCCCATGACAAGTCCGTATTTGTGCCTTTCTTCCTCTCTGCCATACTACGTTTCTCTTGAATTTATGGGTTTGAGTTCATGGTACTTTGAAATGTATGAACATTCTGTTCTTATGGAGCTGGTATTTCCATTGAGACCGTAATCTAGAGTTACTGTTTCCGTTGAAAGCCGTCTGCAGCACAGCGAGAAAATAACTATCTTGAAAAAAGTTTCGTCGGAATGCCTCGCCTCATTTAGTTTTCCTCTGCTTTCATATTTCCACGCGACCTTTTTCAATTTTTTTCATTTCTATATATTTATTTCTGCACGTTATGAACTTGTTAACTATGTTCCACAACATGGCAACTATCGTATCATCAATAGAGACCTACGATCAACCTTAAATGCCGACTGCTTGATAGTAGTTGCCACTCTGTTCTCGTTTGAACCATCATGCAAATCTCTATTGCTGCATAGCGTAATATTGACCGTTTCTTTTTGACTTGGTCAATATAGTGAGGCACGCCAAGAGAAGAGAGAGAGAGAGAGAGAGAGAGAGAGAGAGAGAGAGAATTTGACTAGTTAATAGGAGGACGAACGAGGACTTAAAGGGATTAAATCCTTACCGTACGTCCCTCGTGACGTATGTCCCTTCCTTCTTTCCTTTTATTTCTTTTCTTCTTCTTTTTTTTCCCTTTCTGTTTGTGCGCGCGCTTTTCCCGTTTAACAGCTGAACGTCCTCTTTCGTCCTTCTATTTTTTTTTTGGGTCAATATAGGGAGGCACGTCCACTTCGTCCTTCTATTTAAAAAAAAATAAAAAGGAAAGAAGGAAGGGACATACGTCACAAGCGACGTACGGTAAGGATTTAAGCTCTTTATTCATCTAATCGGAGTGATTTTTCGAGGTAGGGGACAAATTCGAAGTCATGTGAACTTTGAATTGCAAGGTCCGATTTTGGAGTTATTAAGTTGTGGAATTATAAGGAAATGATAGACTAAGGCGTCATGGAGCCGCGAGATTTGATAAAAATCTATTTGGAGTAACGGTCTAGTCGGAGTGCAATTCTACAGTTTTGCGCTCAAGCTCCGCATTGGAACAACTTTGAATAATCGATTTCGACGAGCAACCCATTGACGTGTTGGAGACATTTTGTTGAGCTTAGTTTAGCATTTTTGTTGTTGAGGTAGTATTTTACTTGATTTTGATGTTTTTCCTTGCTTATTTAGTACAATTGCGAGTTCGACGATTGGAGTAACTTTGTTGGTTGGTTTTAGGCATTCTCAGGAGAGTGGTGTTTTCTCTAAGTCTGTAAACTAATATTTCAAAAGAAACGTGAAATAGATATATTATGAGTTATGAAATGACGTTTTTGCTGCATAAAAGTTCGGATTGAGCATTTACTACTTTTTAGTAATTGCGAATGGTTTGATTAACGTTTTGAGAAATACATTTTGAAAGGTTATATGTATGTGCTGCTTTGCGAATCTGGTTTATGAAACGAATTCATTGAAATTATTTGAGAAATGCTTTACCAAAGATAATTCTGGAGGATGAGTTGTGTTGTTGTGTTGCGAAAGGTTATCTGTTTTGTTTATAAAATGTATTCAGGTTTATGAGATGGTTTATGAATTTGATTTTTGATATTGGAGGATGATGATTTGATGCTCAATGTCATTGCAAACCTGGTTAGGGTTTTCTAGGTATGCATATTGATTTTAGAATATCTTTCTAGGCTTAACCACAACATAGAATCTTGGTCTCCTTATCTCCAGGCATTGTGTGGTGACATTAGTAGGATACTGAGCAATAGTTGGCTAATGAAATGGTTTATTGATGTGTGATTTGATAGAGATTGATCGATGGTTAAATCTATTGATGTTTGAATTTTATTGTGCAAAATGAGTATTTCTGACTTTTATTAAGATTTGACAAAATGAAACAACTCATATTTGATTTGATATAGATATTAAATCTTGGGTTTGGATTGGGTTAAGAACAAAAAGAGTGCCATAACTTTTGTGCGGTGGTTACTTGAGTGTCATAACTTTTTTGTTTTTTGGTTTGCTCACTCAAGTGCCACGGATTTAAGAATTGACCACTCAAGTGCCACTGGCGATTTGCCTTGCTGGAAATCCGACATGGACTCGAAAAATCTGACATAGACAAATTCCCCCCCTCCCCCTTCTTTCTATCGGCAAGGGTCACCTGTAACAACTCAAGCCCGTTACTGTACTAATTACGCGCTATGTTGTAATATGATATTATATACATTATCTAGTGCATGCAGAAGACTAAATGAAAACAAGCCATCATACAAGTGCATTCACAAATGATAAGCACGAGCTTACAGGGTATGGCCTCATTAGGTTCACTAACCTATTACGCGCAATCAGTAAGGTCATTTGGCAAATTGTGAAAATATTTGCTTTTATATATTTAAGAACAAGTTATTTACATCAACCATTTGAAAAGACGAAATACAACTGGGAGACATCAAAAATAGACTGTTGCACCCCATCTCATCATCCACCATCATCGGCGTATTCCATCGACGCCACTAACATCACCACCTCATAGCTATCATAAAAAAGGGACTGCCATTGTATCACCTATCAACCAAAACTTGCCTGTACATCACATCCACTCTCTCTGTCCACTTCCCCTACTCTAAACTGCCGTTGCTACTACCACTCCCATCACTACCTGAAGGAGGATAGTGGAGTGGCCCTACCAACTGCCATGCACACCACA
>JAGVVM010007106.1:0-20508 GCA_019149425.1 Psidium friedrichsthalianum
TTATATCAAAAGTAAGGCAGACCATGACATAAGTGTTGGCAATGCACTTGTTGATGCTTATGCTGGACTGGAAATGTTTGATGACGCATGGGTGTTATAAGCACGATGGACTGCAGAGATACCATCACATACACAACTTTGGCTACAAGAATGAACCATGCGGGTCATCATGGTATGGCGTTGAAAGTGATTAGATATATGGAAAAGGAAGATGTCATGATGGATGAATTTAGTCTGGCCTGTTTCTTGTCTGCTTCAGCAGGGATGAATGAAATGATTTCTGGGAGGCAACTTCACTGTTATTCCGTAAAATCAGGCCTTGGCAGGTGGATTTCAGTCTCAAATGCCCTAATTGATTTGTATGCAAAATGTCGGTGTATGAAAGATGCACACAAAGCTTTTGAAGAAATGCCTGAACCAAATACCGTGTCCTGGAATGGGTTGATCTGTGGAGTGGTATCGACGGGGAATATTTCTCCTGCTTTCTCCATGTTTGAAGATATGAGGTTGTCAGGAGTCAAGCCCGATTCTGTGACACTTTTGTTACTGCTTTCTGCTTGCAACCGCGGGGGTTTGGTTGATCTTGGTCTAGAGTATTTTCATTCTTTTCAAGAAGCATATGGAATAGCAACAGAATTGCATCACTATAATTGTCTGGTCAATCTTCTAGGCCAAGCAGGACGTCTAGACGAAGCCAGAGATGTGATAGAGCATATGCCCTTAAAGCAAAATGCAATGATCTACAAAACGTTGCTCAGTGCTTGTAGATTACATAAGAATGTACCTTTGGGTGAAGAGATGGCAAGAAAAGGAATGGAGCTTGACCCATTTGATCCTACATTCTATCTTTTACTTGCAAAGCTATATGACGCTTCCGGCAGATCTGATCTAGGTGATGGGACTCTCCAAATGATGAGAGATTTGGATTCGAGGAGTTTCCCTCGCCTGAATCAGCGTCTCTCTTGCTGGAGATAGGTTCAATATGCAGATGTAATATCTATGAAAGTTCATGAGATTGGATCTTTTGCTGGATGATATATGCGAGGACCATTGCGATTTTTCTGCGATTAACCACCTCCTGTCGCAGGGTTCAGAGATCTCAATTCTGCTAGCGACTCAATTGTTTGACTAGTCAGTCTAGCGAGAACACAGGCAACGTGACCTCAGGTCCTCAAGAGATGGAGTGCATGACAAAAACCTGGTCTGTGGCAATGATAAGCGGTGAAGAAAATTTCTAATCCCCTCAAGCTTCTGTCGTCCGAAAATGTAACCATACAGAACTCATCACCTCGTCATTTAATGGTTAGTCAAAAGTTGGGTGGCAGGGCAATTTTTCCCAAGCCTCCCAACCATCTTGAGTTCAACCATAAGCATAATTTTTTGCAAGGCCATTACACACGCAGAAAGTGTCTGGGCCGGACGTGGAGCGCCGTAGCATCGGAGCTGAGATCTATAGACACCAATAGCCAACGATGCACACGTGAGCAAGAAAGTGTCAAACTCTAGACGTTTGATTTCAATTGTTATGACTTGCGGTAATTACAGATGAGTGATGAACATTATGCTTACTGGATGTAGAGTTTTCTCGGAAGATAATGCAAAGAAAGTTCCCATTCCGCCTCCCATACATTTTATCTGATCAATTAAACTAGTTTCTTGCTCATGTAATGAGTGAAGATGCACCCTGACTCCATATCCTAAGGAGATGGGCTTCTTCCGAGCTTCATCAGCAGGAAAAGGAAAAATTGTAAACTTCTGGTATGAAGGAAGAACAAAATTTTATCCACAGAGAGAAGATATCGTCAAAAAAAATATCCCCTTCTCATAAATCAAAGCCAAGTAAAATTTCAAAACTACTTACGTCTTTATCTTCTCTTACCGCTCTGATAGAAAGACCATGACAGGCTCATTGACAACTTTCACCGCAATCAAAAACAAAATATATTCTTGCTAGTGGAGAGACAATTCGTTTCCGCGACACATGTAGTTTTTCTCCAAGAAAATGAGTTACTAAGGGCTGCATGGTAACCATTCTGTTCCAAAAACTTATTTGATTAAAATGACTTTTTCTGTTCTGTTCCTGAATGAGTTTTAAAGAACCAGAAACGCGATTGATAGCTGCACAAAATTTCTGTTTTGAAAAACTGTTGCTCTCCTAATTTTTTTCATTTAAGTCAAATAATTATGTAATTACTTTGTAAAAATTTTATTCTAAATTGAAGACTAATTTCCAATGCACACTAAAAATTTAAAATACATTTATTTTTTTTAGCATGTCATAATAAATGAAACACAAATTTTAATACATGACATTTGAGTTCGATTAAAGCAGGGGACACGTTCCCATATTAAGGACTCATTTTTTCTTTAAATGTTGCGTTGTCCAAATACATACAAACATAGCAGTCGAACAATCCAAATTATCATTGAAAAAAAACAAAATTATCTTCCTGATACGAAATACAAGTCCTTCACTATCATTTTGTAACTTTATCCTAAATTTAAATGGGTGTGTTTGGCTTCAGCTCTACGTGCAGATGGTCACATTTTGTAATGCACGGCTACGAGTATATATGTTACCATCCACACATGGGATGCCCTCATCTTCTACGATATTTTTTGTAAAAGAGTGAATATATGAAATCTAAGAAATTTAGGTCCAAAATTATGGAAAATGAGGTCAAACTAGTCTCATCTAAGCTTCTTCTATTTTAGGAATTTCCTAAAATTTTGTGATTTTTTAAAAAATTTCAATTTTTTTCGAAATTTTTTATTTTATTTTATTAGGTTGAGAGAAAAGTGACGAGAGAACTGAAAGGAAAAAGTGAGAGATGTGAGATTTCATTCTGTTTTGTGATTCTCAAAAGTAATTATATTTCAGAACCAACTTTTTTTTGGTTCTGAATTTTGCTCTAAAAGTGATTCTGATTCTCCAAAACTGATTCTTGGAACAGAATCAGAATCAGAATTATTTGCGTTACCAAACACGATTCTCATTCTTTACTATTCCAAGGAACAGAATCAGAGAATCAGAATGGTTACCATGCAGACCCTAACATTATGAAAAATCTCATTTTTCACTGAGTATGAAACAAAGCTTAAATCCCTCCCATGGCACAGAAATCAATTAAAAAAAAAAAAACTTGAGATTACATGCTGAATGCTTCGAAATGAGTCCCACAATGCAAACTTGAGCATCTAGAAGAAGGGATTATTACAGAATCACACATCAAAGAGAATATGGAAATCACATTGTCAGATATCAAGAAACCGGTGGAGAATCATGCCTTCGACTGAGAATTCGCCAGAGGTCACTTCAGGCTTACTTTCCTTCTGGCCTATGCTAATAGTCTCTAGCGTCTTGTAGAACTCCTCCGGCAGTGGCCCCGGTCGGTGTTGGGGGACATGCTTCGGAATAGGAGCATCATTCTCAATAACCTCACACTCATAGTCATCAGGGACACCCATGGATCCCATTCTGCAAAATGACAATGTGCACGATAAGCACTATTTATGCACAAATGATCTGTTCCTAACATTCTTCATCCTAGACATCAGGAAACGACATCAGCAGAATGTGAAACAGAATTTGAGTCTGGTCATATACTAAAGAATAGCTAACAACCCAAGATTTTTGAATTTTCAACTCTCTTGAAGAGATGCTAAGAACTTAATAGACTCGATGAAGATAATGGCAGTTTTATTCGGCAAACTCCCATGCTAAGATTCATTGCAATACGCATGTCTAGATTTGCTGCTCATAGGAAACTAAATTCAAGACGCCTCGCAACTGATGCAATAAAGTACTCACAACCAGGGGGTTAATCAAGTCAAAAGGGCAAAGTGAGAACTTCATTCAAGGCTCATCCAAGAAGCAGCCTATGTGAAATAATCCTAATGCAATGACCCTCATACATCGGAAGCAAAAGCCTACAAACTAAAGCGTTCGCTGACATGGGGTTTGCCAAAATATGACTCAAAACAACAGACATGGACAGATACAGCGATCTCAACGAATGACGCATACTTCCCTCTGAACTATAAGTAATGCAGATGTCGAGGGAGGTGGATCTATCAGATTCTTCAGGTCCCTAAAGCCCAGCACTTCATTGGAGGCTTTCCATCAGCAATTTCCATGACAGTCATTCTCATTGTGCGAGATTCATCAGAAAGATTTCATCATTGTCTCGCGAAAGCTAAATAGATCGATAGCATACCTCTCTAAAGATCTTTTTGAAACCCAACAGCGCAGTTCCAAGGGTGAGCAACGTAATCGTTCATCTTAGTAGATTCTGTACTAATCTAAGTTAGATATATAAGAACATGTAAATCACCACACAAATCTCTTCGACAACGCAAACCCAATTCACCCTCATCCATCGATCGAAATACCACTGCACCGCCAGAACCTATGGAGAAAACACAATGCCACGAGCAACCAGAAGCAGTTTTCGAATTAACGGACCGATCATTTTGGAGATGAGAGTGAGCTCGTCGCGCGCCTCCTCGATGAGCTCCTCAACCTGGCCGCACCCCAGTCGCTTCTCGATCGTCTCCCAGTCCTCCTCCTCCTGGCACACCTTCAAACCGTGCCTCGTGAAGCTCTCCACCGCCTTCCGGTAGCCCTCGTCCTCGGGGACTGCCTGGATCTCCTTTAGGGTTTTGCCGTAGAGCTCGATCAGCACCTCCCTCGCGTTCGGGACCACGTCCAGCCCACGATCCCCGTCGTCTGCTTCACCTTGGCCATGAGTGGCCGTCCGATCGCTCGCAAAAAACATCTCTGTTGCCGGCAGCTTCGCAAAGCACTGGACCGATCTCTCTCTCCGCTTCAGCAGTTGTTTGAGCTCCAGGAGAAATGCAAGAGCGCACTGAAACTGCGTTCGTGAAGTGGATTCTTGGGTTCTGTGTGATAGGGCCCAAGTTTGATTTAAATGGGCCAAAGATCAAATGCTCGGGCTTTTTATGGGCCTTGCGTCTTTCCCTCACACAAAAAATCCATGAAATTAAAATTATGAATATGCTTTAGACCAAAAAAAAAAAAACTGTGTTATCTTTTTAATATGGTAATTAGAGCGTTTGAACTATCTAGCTTGAGTGAAAAAATCTTCTCCTTAAAAAAAATATATAAATGTGTGCTTTCATACCGAATAATTATATTGTGTACAACACACGGCAGAGATGCGACAAAATATGTACCAATACCAATGTTTTGATTTGAGTTTTTGACATAAATCGTGTGTCTGGGGTGGTTTAATATCACAAATGATAAAATGTAATTGAACGATACTATGCGATAAAATATGTACAAAAACCGATGTTTTTGGCATAAACTGCGTGTTTGGCATGGTTTAATGTTACCGAACCAGCTGTGCGACAAATATGTTCAAAAAACAGACGTGTGACTAGGGTTTTTAGCGTAAATCAGGTGTCCGACGCGGCTTTAATGTGACCGAACGAGACTCATCGGAAACTCAAAAACTCCCTTCCATCGATGTATAAGAATCTGCTGGAGGACAAGTCAGCTTCCATCGGGGCGGACGGAGGCATCATAAGGAGAGTCCAAGTCCCTGCTCGTAGTTACTCGAAGAAAACCGAGGCAGAGAGCAGCAAGATTTTCCTCCGAACAGGAGGGTTAAAATTGCCATGCGAAGGCCACAAAAAGGTATCGAGGCAAGTAGTTCGATTGACAGAAAGTATACTTTAAGGTTCCGGGTAGGTTCGCGTCGCGTAGCTCACTACGCATGAAAGAGGTCTTGCATGGAAATTTCTTAGCAAAAATCACGAGAAAATAAGAAGAAGAAGAAGCGGTGTAATCTCTTCGATATTCGTTTCGGCTAAATCGAATCTTTGCTCATACAATTCAGACAAGCCGAGGCATGCCTAGATTCAAGCTCATGGCCGAGCCGGAGCACCTGTGCGCCCCCCCCAACATGCGAGATAACACACAGCGTCCAAGGTGGACCAGGTCGGCCCTCCGGGAAAGGTAACGTTCAGTTGTCGAAGTAGCCCTACACGTTCTTTTCGTCTCCAATAAGTTTCGTATATCGCATGAAACGAGCCGATTTGAAATTAATTCACGGTCCATGAGATTGCTCCCCGTTCATTTCTTCTCGTTAATAGTCTTGTATTAGTACTCACTTGGAAAGCAACATCGATGCCGCCCATCTATTTTTTTTAAATCATTAAGATTAGAGCCCACATTTTGCCGTACGGCCCATTAGATAAAGACACAGATATATGGAGAGGTTTGTCATTATCTAGGGATGAAAGAGAATAAGGTCATACCTGATTGTTCTTTTTTGGTTTTGTGGGTCATTAAGGCTCATTTCTATTTCATGAAATATGAACGATTTGGAAAATATTTTCTCTGAAATGATCACTTACATTTCGTAATAAAAAATAAATGAAAAATATATTCTTATTTGGACACTAAGATAATGAAAAATTCCCATCGATCGATTATTACGCAAACGATCGCTCTCTAGAAAAAAAATATTTTACAAATTATTTATTTCGGGAATAAACGGAGCCCGACGTTCTCCGCGGCAGCGGCGATTCTATAAGATAAAGAACAATCATCAACTTGGGTATCCAATTTCCAGCATTAGATTCCACAAAAAACCGCAATGGGGCGATGCATGCTCCGAGGATGCTCTCTTTGATAAGAACAGCCCCATCATTATTGTCATAATTAATAATGATCATTTTTTTAAAAAGCAATTGCAGAGACACACTTTTTTTAACGAATTTATTTATCCTCACGTTCGGAGCCGATGATGGGAGATAAGCGTAAAGAAATGGGATGAATAAAATAGGTTTGACCAGCTAATCGCGATTAAGAATAAGAAATAATATTTGACCAGAGCAAAATAAATAGATAATTGGGGCCATCAGTGTGAAGTGAACAGACAAAAGGGGATCTTGCGTTGGTCTCGTGACAAAGGCGACTGGAGCGGAGCCGGTCACGCCCTTCAGCCTCCCTCACAGGGAACCGACAGCTGTCATGCACCCACTTGCTAAGTTGCTGTATATCTTTCTTTATTACCTTTATGTTCTCCATGGAGCAATTGCGCATTTTCATGAATAAAGGAACTTCAAAACGTATCGAGATGAGAATAATAAAAGTAATATACAATGATCATATACAATCATGCCTTGATATGGATTAGGACTACGCCCACATATGCATAGACGTGAACAAATAAATAGAAATTTTTTCGGAGGTATCGAATATCTACTGACGATCGCAAGATGTTAAAAGGCACGGATAGACATAAGTTTGCGATCTTGGTCAAAAAAAAAAAAGAGGGCGGGGGGGTGATAGTTTTTATATGTAGTGGATAAAATGATTCTTTAGCATGCGTTAGCAATCTATGGATTGGCCATAGCCTTAGCGCTTTTATTTGCGAATCCTTTGTGCGGGTCGGTTATATGATGTTGGCATTATGCAGAGGAAGGAATCGAATCACCCAAAAGAAGAAGCTGGTGGCATCACAAAAAAAAAAAAAGGGACAAAAGAGAGCACAAGATGAACACGATAAGCCCACCAAAACGTTCAAGAAAAATGGACAGACGGTGGAAGAAAGATGAGAAAGAAAGAGAGAGGTTTGAAGCTGCTAAACTCAAGTTCCACTTTGATGTTCCGCGCACCGGACCTAGAATTCTTTTCTGTACATACAAAACCGAGTTAAGACTCGAAGATGAAAAGAACTGACGGAAAAAATAATAATAATAAGCGAAAGAGAGAGAAAAGTGAAAAAGTAAGAAAAAGAGAGAGAAGCATGGTGATTGATGGTGGCGGAGGGAAGAGAGATTCTTGCTATCTAATCTCTTCTATACTAGTCGGTGGTGGACGAAGATCTATCCAGAAAGAAAAAAGGAAGAGAAAGTTTTCATATCTGCGAAAAGATCCGACTCTGTACATATATCCTCGTCAAGTCTTCGACTTTGCGACCTTTTTTCCGGCGGTGCAACGGCCCCCTACAGCGGCGGAGCTGAACCTGGAAAAATCCGCCCGGGCGGGACCCAACGAGAAGTTGTCCCCGGAAGCCGGGCTCTGGCCGAGCTCTCGGAACCCCATGAAGATCTCTTCGCTCATGGCCGACTCGTTGGGAATCAGCAGGTCGTCCTCATCTTCCTCCTCGCGGGCGTTGTCTTCCTTGTCCATGCCCAGGTCGTCGCTCATCAGGAGAGCGCAGTGATGGGCCACCTCCTCGTCGATTGGAGCTGTCAGAGGGGTCGTCGGGAGAGGCTGGCAGTGGAGGAGGAGCATGGGGCGGCGGGAGCGGAATGGGCCGGGCCGATCGGGTCGGGTTTCTGGAGGGAGGAGGTGGTGTTGAACTTGTTGCGGGTGCTGCCGGCGAGGGAGTTGCGGTGGGTGGGACGGGGGTGGTTGTGGTCGCCGGTGTAGGTGATGATGAAGATGTTCGGGTCGGTGTTGCTCCGCTCCACTTGCTTCCTCGCCAAACAACCTTTGGAGCTACTGCATCTGTAGTAGTTCCTGTTCATCATTTTCATCCAAAATTTAGAGGAAAAAAGGAACGAATCAGACTGTGACTGATGAGTCGTGTGAACTCAATCATAAGGGTGAGAGTTCGTCGGATTGTTGGGGACCTCGGAAGGGAGAGCCTTTGATGGGTTTTTGACCGTATTTTCGCCAAGCCCACGGATCAGACGACAGATTCTCCGCCGTCACATGGCAGACCGACTTCTTCTGCTGGCTCTTCTGCCACAGGGACAAAAAAAAAAACAAACCAAAAGGAAATTAAAAACCTCTTCCGACGATCCGGCGAAACTGTTTGGCGATACGTGAAAGCTGTTACCTTTTTCTGGATCTCGGTGTCTGAGCCTGCATGGCAGGTCGAGAGAACGCAGAAGGAACAGGCCGAGCGAGAAGAACTTTACCGTCAAAGCCCGTTGGTGCACTGCCTGTTGCGGCTGCGGCTGCGGAGGAGCTTGGAGGGCTCCAATGGCGGGTGCCGAGGAAGCGCGGGTGAAGTGGGGGACGACGGTAGCGTTCGGTGGAATCAGCGCGGGGAAGCTATTTGCAGGTGCGAAATGGGAAGCGAGCAAGAAGGAACCGTCGGTGTTAGGGTAAAAGGGTCTGGTCAATTCCCGGAGCTCATCGAGAGCTTCATTTCTGGGCTCGACAAGATTCGGAAACCCAAACGGCTCGTTGTCTACCTCCTCGAAACTCAACGAGGCCAAGCAAGCCAGCGGGTTCTGGTTTTCCGCGGCGGCGGCGGCGGCGGCAGAGGAGCAGCTCCTGACCACGGCGGTCAGATCCCAGTCGTCGGCCATCGAGCGCAAAACAAATGACGGCCTTGAGGCAGCCCAATGTCCGAACCTGACCCTGGTTTCCCCTTTCTGGGTGCAATGGCCTCTTCTCTAGCTCATGCAAATGCAAATGGGCGATTGGGATTGGAACAGTGGGGGGAGGAGGGACAGAGAGGACGGCGCTGACTTTTGGGTGGTGAGAGAAAAACGAAATGGAGAAACGAGTGATGGTTATGGTGGGAATAGGGTGGAGCACTGACTTGGTAACATTTTCAATTTATTTATACACGAGCGAAAGGACGCGGAAATTGAGAGAGGACGAGGAGGGGCGTTTTCGCCTTTTCCTTTTCTTCAAATTTTCCTTGATTTTTTTTTTTTTTTTTGGCCTTTGTGGTGGGGGTCCACTGGGAGGTCCGGTGGTTTGGTGCTTGTGATGTGTCCAAAAGTGGCTTTTCCATTGACTTTGCGAAAATGTCAAAATGGGGACCATGCAGAATTGCTATGAGTATGGGGGGGGGGGGGGGATGGAACTGGAAGGCTCCGATGCCTCCTCCTCCACTCCTCCGAAAGCCCATTAAAACAAGACAAAATTAAAACGGAGAAAAGATGCTCTCGTCTCGGTCTTGGGAGGAGAATCCCTCCCGAAATGTCAGCATGGCAATTAAATAAGTACAGTACGAAAGTAATGATATTATAATGTTATATATTTTTTCCGTTCATTTCAGCATATCTTGAATCAAAACATAACTTATAAAAAAAAAAAAGGGAGGTTATGACACTTAAAATGAAAATCGTACAAAAATTACAACACTCGTGAGTCTTTTTTTCATTGTTTCAATGTGCCATGAGACCAAAACATCAATACATTGCTTCCCTTGCTATGTTCGCCTGCAATACACGGGCGGGTGGCCCGTAAGGACCCTGATTTGGATGGGCCCAAACTTCATTAAACCCCTTCTCTCTCGATCGATCGACCGATCGATTGTGAAGACGGTGTTTGGCATGCTACAAAGAGAATTGGGGCGCGTTTTGTTCATTGCATTTAAGCAATTTGTAGTCTTAGTGCGTTTTATTGAATATCTATCGCATCTTTTCTGATGAACGACTCCACTCATTTTCAAACGGATGTGCGCATGTTTTGACCCGAACCGAAAACACGGTTCAATTCAGGCCAGATTTCTTTCATAAGACTCTCCCCTCCGTTGGGCACGCCCGAGCACAAAGCCCGAGACAATCGGAAAGTCTCGTGGAACACCCCAGAAGTCTCATGAGCCAACTTTACTGTAAAACTGAATTTGTCTTCTTCCTTTCTTCATTTCCCATGGAAAAAAACATACAATCTCATCTCAACGGCGAAGCGTTCTGTTCTGTTCTGGCCCAATGAGCTTCTCGCCGGAAGAGGAGGAAGGAGAGATTAGTGTCCTAAACGGACGACCATCTATCAGTAATTCGCGTTTTCTGGGACACGGGAAACAAACACCTCGGGGCTGTTACTCGCAGGGACGTACGCATGTGGAAGGGGGGCAGATTACTTGATGGCGAAAACCTGCAGATTCCTCAAAAGCACCGCGAAACAGCAACTCGCATTGACGAACCATTTGGATTTTGCCATTGATGGGATCCTCGATCTTCGGTCAGGGGAATCAAGCCGTTTGGATTGGGAAATCACCTTGATCGAGGTCAGTGCCAGCCAGTGGTGTGTTGAGATCGACCGAAAATGGGTTGGGAGACAATTTTTGGTTTGGCACCTTTTAAGTTCGCGATGCTTTACTTAGCTTGTTACGTCAATTTCATATCGATATTGCTCCGAGTCTAAGAAGTTATCTCGCAAATGTTACCCTTACTATTTCTGTACCAAAACCATTGCCGTGGAGGAGAGATTGGCAGTGCTATAGTGATGGATGGTGACAATTCAATCATAAGCATTTCAATTTGCTAATACAGTCATAAACCTTTACGTGAAATTTTAATGTAGTCATTTCGGTCAATTTTTACCGAAAATCGTTAATATAATGGTGCGTCATGTAGGAAGGCTGGCAGGAGACGAATGGACTGTCATGCCAACGACTTCTTGAGAAAATTGTCAAGAAGGACTACATCTCAAATTCGAGCAAAGGTTCAGCCCTAAAATACAAAATTAAAAGTTTAGGACTAAATTGGCGCCCGTTGAATATGTTTAGGTTTCACTGGCTAATTTTCCCCACTATTAGTCCCTGAATTTTTGTCAAAATAAGAAACATTGTTCAGAAACTTTCCAATGGCTTAATTATATCCTTGAGATTTTGTGCATTGTCCTGTTTCTATAAGTTTGATGCCATCGTTGAATTAATTGGAGTTAACAAAATTTGCTGAAACATACACAAAATATTATACACATGGATTTTCGGATCTAATATTCACACGAAACTACAAAAATGATACGCGTTCCCTTCGCCACGCATCGTATTCACTTTGATTGAACAAATTAGGCAAGTAGAATAAGAAATGAAGCAATGGTATTTTTTGCTACTAAAATGCATATGTAGAGAATTTCCTCGTTCTCTTTTGCGATAAAGCGAGCAATAATCACCCATTCATTTCATCCTATATTCCATGAGACCTTGACAGAGAGGTTGACGAGGAAGGTAAGATTGACCGCATCGAGTTAGAGGTTATATTTTGGTTTAGGTCCCTACTTTAACACTAGGATGACATTGAACTAAGTTAATTAAAATAGCATAAGGACTTCATCGAATTAAATGCAAAATTCAGGGATAACATTTCGGACTGGACAAAAGATATAGGGATCTTATTCAACCACCCGAGAGTTCTTGGTTGATATTGCAAAAGGAGAGCTCAAAGACAAGTGTGCCATATAATTGGAAGTGGTTCTCGGAAGCAAGTGAATTCCACCGAGATCTTCTTTTGAATTTTATTCACGATCCTTTTATAAAGTAGTTTACTATCATCTTAGTTTTCATTTACAATTTTGTATTGCTCCTATGCAGTCTTTAGTTTTATTTGGGGATAATTGTCCAAAAAACCGTAAATATATCGTACACAGCCAGTTCAATAAGGTTGTGTTTGGTTGTGAGGATAAAAATCAGGATATGATATGTTTTTATCGTACCGCGGGTTCGGTATATGTATGGAACAGGATAAATGGGGATATAAACCACATAAAAATATCCTAGGAGAGGGGATGACATAGACTAGATAGAATTTCTTGAGGGAGACAAGGCCTCTTAGGTAAAAGGGTCTTCTATACGGATGATAAGGGTCAAAAGTTGTTGGTAACATGGGGTGATCTTGAACTTCTTTCACCTCAAAAACTAGCTCAAAAGACAAGTAACCATTTTTAAAATTGATGTGAGATAGCACTAACAAAAAGTTGTTGGCCCATTAATAGGTCCATAAGAATAGTGGGGAGTCGACGGGGTTGTGGAGAAGTCAATGAATAGAGAAGGTCAGAGGGAAATCGAGGGGGAGGGCGATCGGTGACGGGTCACTGGGAAGTTCAAAAGCTTTGGTTGGCCCTCCTCTCCGCATCGGATAAGGGTCCGATCAGAGAGGAGGGGACGTCCATGGGGATGCAGTGCACGTATGATGGCACGAAGCGCTTTAATGGGACGGGGCCTTGAAAAGCTGAATGAGATGACATCGACGCCTGTCGTTGTCACGTGAATTGTGCGTGTAGAGAGAGAGAGAGAGGGGGATGGGGCTTTTGGGTTTGGCAACAAATCGCATATCAAAGAGGGAGAGGGGGGGGGAGGGTCCTGCTCCTGGTGTTATAGGAGTGGATGGCCATAAAGACGAGCAACTTTTTCAATTTTGTCAAAAATAGGAAGGATGGCAATATTGAAGCTAAACCCCAACCCCTATTTCCCCTTTCTTTTGTTTTTGCCCTTCCCTTGCTCTTTCTTCTCGACGAGCCCGCTTCGCCTTTTCTTCTCAAATTTCATTTGATGTACTCGGCGTTCTAATATGAGTTTTTGGCACAGTTGAGACATCGCGTTAGTGCTTTTTCACGGTCGTGGAGCCTCTTGTCATAATATAAAAGGGTAAACTTCGAAAGAGGTGTCGTGTATTCTACTTGTTTTTGGACATACATAGGTTTTGTACAGCAGAATAGGCTCACTCTTTAGTTACTTCGGGTTTGGAGGAACAGGGAGAGGGGGAGGGGGACTGGCCAGTGGGCACCATTAGACAACGTGGGGGATGAGAAAAGTGCCCATGTTGCTAGGAGATGCTAAACGATGCCCCCCACAGCACCTACGAAGGTGCTAAGAGAGAAGACAGTGCCAAAACACAGATGGGGATGGAGATGTGGGGGGGCTACGTGTTTAATTTGACTGCTACTGAGCAATTTTTGAGTTGAATATAGCCCCTCCACCCCCCCAACACAGAGCAATTTTGGCCTTTGTTGGTGCCTTTGTCCATCATTATATTCGTATGCTATGCGCCTTCACGACCGGAAATGGTAATGGGAGTCCATCACTGATTTGCGCTCCAGTAATGAGTGTGTGCTCTCTTGGTGTGGTCACACAACTGTGCGGCAAAAACTTTATACCAACTTCCAAAGATTTCCATTCATCTTCCATGATACAGGCATATCATCTTCAACCCGAATTTACCACCTTCCACTCAAAAAATAGGGAGAAATAAACTGGGCATCTGCATGTTCATGCATACACAGGAGCATTCATATTTGCATATCAGAGAGCGTAATCATCTGTCATGGACGTCCGGAGATATTTGGCACATTCAACCTACAAACATTCCAGCATATCATGGACTCAACCTAATACGTGAGCTAGAGGGAACATCACGTACATTATTGTCTCTGTTGAATGAAATATACAAGATCGGTTGGCAATCACCAAAACTATGTTAATGCTGCTTTTTAGCTTCACTTCTGCGAACAATCGAGCTGATCCTGTCTTAGCCAATCCCGAATAATAATCACCAACATTTGCCACAAATAGCGGATCCCTGTCCTCACTAACATCGTCGATGCTACCAGAACAGCATTTCCATGATCAGTCTGTCCTAATTCTCTCGTTAAATCTTCCATCGTTTTCTTCAAAGTAGCTTTGCTGGCCTGTCCTGCCTCCCCCATTGAAATACCAACCATCGTAATTTTTGGAAGAAAAGGATTAGGTTGCAATTTTTGCTTCACCGGTTCACCAGACAAGCTTTCTAATCTGTGTATGACACACGAGAACAAACATAGTAAGATGCCAGAAAGTTCATCACATCACATTGAATGTATGTGCTACTAGGAGACTACCTAGCACCAGCTTCTTTCTGCAGCTTCTGTTGTTCTTTCGACCAAGGATGTCTAAGCCATCTCCAAAAGGAAGCGGAAATCTGCTTTTTGTCCTAGGTCAACATGGTTGTTTTCTTCTAAGGCAAGCTTATCTGTTGACTCTTGAGAAGATTCATCTGTTATTGTTCCACGATCACCGAGATAGTGGGTTAAATCAGAGCTTTAACTAAAGATGCTGCACTCCTGAAGAAAAAGGAACTTTAGTGAAAAAAAAAAATATGATGGAAAGATCCAGAGCTAAGTTGACCTAAGAAGGCAAATAAGTACTTTAGTAATCTGAAAGCAGTGACACCAACAAAGAGGCTGTAAAATTTCAGACTTTTGTACATATCTAGAAAGAGGCCCATTATCAGGAAGAGAACAAATTGGTTCGATGACCTAATTATGTTGTGAAGACTTTCCAATTAAAGACAGAGAACTTCAAGGTTCTCCACTCACAATGTAAGTGTAATCCCAGATCAATGGCTCATAAACTATCGTGTTAGATTACCTAATTTATTGTAAGTTTCTAGTGGTCGAGTATATGGAAAACGGGGTATTTGTCCAGGCAATATCAGTGTTCTCCTTCTATTAGTAGTATGTACCTTCGCTCAAATGAGTCGATTATATAAGGAAATTTTGGTTGAATCCCAGTGGCTTTGCGCAACCATCGATTTCCAAGGATGACTTTGTCAACAGCATAGAGTAGCTGCATCTCAGCAGCCTTTGAAATGACACTTAAAGGTATACCAGGATGCCCACCTCTTCCAAAACTTCTTGAAACTTTCCAACAAAATAAATTGACATAAACTAAATCTGCGCTTGTATTGTATCATGCAAAAGAAGATCATAATCGATATTCAGGACACTATTGCCCCCTAGGCGGCTAAGATAAATGGAGAATCAGCACAACATAAAACACTGAATCTGATCTCCAGCAAATAGCTTAGCGGTTACTAGATAGCAAGAGCAAACTGCTTGCAGATTGGAATATGGTTAGTCCACACATCAAGTCTCCCTTATCATGCCGCAGAAATGTTGGATCATAGTTTTTCTCCCTTTCCATCCTTCTCTTTGGATAGGTTGTTGACTTGGGATTTGGTATTTTAATAACTATTATTCATTACAGAGTCAGGTTCTTGGAATTGTTGAAGAGGAAAATCAGATGCTGTACCTCTGGAGGCTCCCATAGCTATCTCCACATCATCAGCAACTTCGGTCAGGTTATCGTCAATCACATCTCGACGCCGCTGCATGTGCCGAGTTTGAATCAAAGAATGAAATGCTGCCTCAACAGATTCTTCAAGAATGTTGTCGAGCATGTTTTTATCAAAAAAATAAGGAGTATCCCTGATAAAGAGAAGATGAGGAAGTGGCTGTTAGATACCGCAAAAGACACTAATCAAACATAGTACCAGCAAATCGAAAAGAAGCATGACAAATCCATTAAATCAATGATAAATAGAAGAGGAGGAAGTGAATGTATGGTCACGGGTAAGAATATAATGTGGAAGTTGGGAATTCACAATGAAAGAAGCATGATAAATCCATTAAATCAAGTCCTAAATTCAAATATCTGACCATTTGAAAATAATTAAAAGATGAGCACTAGAATCCTGCCAGGAAACCTGAAGAGAACTTTTTTTTTGGGGGGGGGCTGCTTGAACAGGGGACGAATACAAAGGAAGGAAGAAATGAGCTAATGACATTTGGACATGAAGGACATAATCAAGAGTGAAGTGCCAACCCAGCAAAAGAACTGCTAACAGGAAATGTCAACTTCTTGATCAATAAAATTGACCAATAAAAGAAAGATGCCGAAACAGATTCGAGTCTCAAATCGATAAAAGAGACATGCGTCGAAGACCTTACCATTTGATACCATCTGAAGTTGCTAATTGCAATGTCTAAATTTTGGGCACTAAATACAGGCACACCATCAATTTGTCTTTTTCCATTACCCTGAGATATTGTCTTTAGAAGTTTGTTGGCTGCCTTGACCTTCAAGGAAAAGGAAAAGCTTAGACATCCATAAACTTGGGCACGCATTCAATAAGATGGTCTCACCAGATACCTGTTTCTCGTTAGGAACAACTGGAACAAGTGAGGTTTCTCCTGCGTAAGATTGAATCAAAAGATGAGTAGCTATATATGAGTGGGAGGTATAAACTTATCACGGATATCTCAACTGGAATCTGTGGTCTTATAAGTATTGTCGACCATTTCAACTGAAAACCCAAACTTACAGATTCTCTCAAAAACTTTGCATCTCTCTCAGCTTACATTCCTTTCTACAATCCCACAGAACAATTTCGTTGCTATGGGTTAAAAATTGCTTGAAGGATAACCCTCACATCTTAATGAAACTATCCATTCCTATATTTTTGTACTGAACAACACAGAAGTAGTAAAGCTTAATCTGATATTTTTGAATGAAACATAATGAAACATTTATCAAATCATATTGAACAATAGAGAAGTAGTAGTAGTGAGCTATATATATTGCACAATACGTGCTATATATACTAGTGTGCCTGTGTTTAAAAACAGCTAATGATTCAACATTGCTTCTATATGATTGCATGGCACAGGAACAACATAAAAAAAAAAAAAAAATAAGATACTAAAGATTGTAATATGAAGTAGAAAAGGCAATCAACTGTGATAGGGTATCACATGCACTATGCTTATAGAAAAAGTAAAACTTTCAGGCGGTGTGGATAGCGTTCGAGATTAGTATCTATAGGGCTGGGGGGGGAGGGGAAATGCCTGACGGCTTTTTATTGAAATCTAAAAGCAGTACGGCTTGAAATGCTCATATGCTAGATCGTCAGGTTCGGAGCTATGGAGCAGGCACGCACGGGCGCAGTTGGGTATGATTTCAATGGAACCGCTTATACGTACGAGTAATCTACAAAAAAACTTCGGGCGGGATCAGAGTTTCAGTTCATGCATTAGTGAGCATGCTACATAGGTAGTGCGAATGTTCGTTCAGAAAGGAAGCTTATGCTACAATTCGGATTGAGTTTGAAGGCTTTAGTATAAATATCCCCAAGTGCAATTACTCATTTTCGTGTGATAGACGCAATATAAGAGCTAGTTTTACTATTATTCCATCAATTTGTCATCTGAGAATAGGAGGCTTCGCAGGAGATATTGAATGATTCCTTAATAGTAATCACAACTATGATTTCATAACAACAAGCAAAGTACTATCAGAAAAAGTAACAGGGTCTATATGAGGCCACATACGCAATGGTTGGCATACCTCGAATATAGTGAAGAGGTTCATCCTGTAAGCTAGTTTATTTTATTTGTAAAAAGCAGCTAAGATGAAAGGTATAACTTATATGAGTAAAAGGCTAAAATCATACCTGCGTCGCGCTATAATCCTATGAAGAATCGGTCGGAACGTAGCAGGGCCTCATTCCTCTCGGCTCTTAGTAATGCTGAAGCGTAATAACCGTCTTGCAACCGCTTTACGACTTGCCGGTGCACAAAAAAAAAATGCGTTCTGCATCATCAGTTAAGTTAGGTCAACAATAAGGCGCGTAAGCCTTCACATCGCAATCGAGCAATCGACGAGAACCATTGTAAAGCGCAATCGCACAGGGCCAAGCAAACCTTGTCTTCGAAATGTTAACGGAGCATCAAAGTGGCTTGGACGACGTGGCCATGAGGCCTGTAGTCCCCGAGAGGTCGGCAGTCAGATTCTGAAGGCACTTGAAGCTGGCCGACGAAGGGCCGGCCCCGGCCGGCTGCCTTGTGCGTTCGACTCGGGGGGGGGGGATTGGGCGCCGAAATCCGGTCACCGTCGACGGGGACACACGCGCCTGGAGGCGTCACTGCATGCTGGGGGGGGGGAGGAGTAGTCTGATCTGCGGCGTCGATGAGTGCGGAGGCGGCGACTCATGATGAGCGAGTGGATCGGACAGGGTCGGACGGTAGTTGGACTTGGGGTGGATTAAGTGCTTGGAAGGCGGAGGTGGCGAGGACTAAGGGTAAGGTCGCGGCTTTGGGATTGGGGATGAGAGGTAGAGAGAGTGGAGTTGAGGGAAAGTGGGGATGAGAGGGTTGGAGTGGGTGGGCGGTTCTGTGGCGTGCTCCGGGAGACAGCCATGGCTGAGGCTGCCTGCTTGGGTGCGATGGCGGGGTAAGCTCCAGAGCAGGAGGAATGGTAAACGATGGATAAGGGAGATGGAGCTTCGCGCTCATCGGTCGCTGTCACGGCTTCTTCTGGATGAGACGGCGGTCGCGTGGACGGACGCTCTATGGCGGCCGTGGCGTTCGACCTTAGTTCGCGTGGTTCTATTGGTGCCTGAAAAAAAAAACATCGCTATTGACACATCCTTTAAAGCAAGGGCGCTAAGTCGGGGTATTTTTCCGCAATCTACATGCTGCTGCGTAAAGTTGTATCTAATAGGGATTATATTAGAGATTTGTCTATAAGGCATTTCCTATATATCTTATTGTTATAGTTTAAGTTAGAAAAGGAAAAATCACGCTGGGCATACTTTCAAAGGCAATGTCCTCCGTGCCAGCCTGAATTGCAAGATTCCTGACCCATCCTAGGATCCGAAATTCAGAGAAAAATTATCAGTGAAAAAGTTCTAACCTTATTCGACACATTGAATCCTAAACTTTTTTTTTTACGATTTTGGTCAATTAAATCCTCTACCTGCGGCGGGATGTGCAATGAATGCTGTCATACTCTAATGGCTATACTAGAGCGGGCCGGTGATGATGTAGTATCAAATTTTAAATATTTCTGGGGATAATCTTTTATTTGCTATTTTTTCTTTTTTTTGTTGTTTTGACGGTTTAATGAAAATGTTCCTTGGCGCAAGGTTTATCGAGCCAATGCGGCTGGCTAGGCTCAGCAATGGCGCTCACACTAATCAGCTTATTAAGAAGAAAAATGAAATGAAACAAAGAAATGAGAAAAATAAGAAAAGTAAAAAAAATAAGATGCTAGATCGTCGTCCACTACTCAAAGTTCAAGCAATTTTTGGGGCTTCATGATGGATTCAATTATGGAGGCAAACAATGAAAGATGTTAAGTCTAAATTGTAACAAAAATACGGCACTAAGTCTATGACTTTTTAGATAATTTTCTCTGGGATGAATTTGTGAGACACAGTCCTATTTAAAAAAAAAGCAGCTAAGGTGATGAAAACTACGACGCCAATCTAGCAGGGGCCGTGTCTCGTCAAAACCGGCAAAGATCGATTTGATTTGAGACTATGCTCTATGAGTTGTGGGTCTCTCCATGAGCATACAGAGAATTTCAAATAAAAACCTTAAGTGGCGCATTAATTTTTCCTCTAATAAAGAGATTGAACTGAAACGTATTCTATTAATCAAATTAAAATGGCACCTCATTTTTCAAAAAATATAGCATACACCAAAGTCTTTTGATGGCGATTTGACTCTCTTCTTTTTTTTTCTTTTCTTTGTTGCCATTCTTTCTCACCTAGGGCGCGAGTTCTCTAGGAGGTAGATAGGACTGCAACCTCTAGTGTAGTAGCCTTGGCCTAGGTGAATTGAGAGGCAGTCCTCAATTAGCCCAAGGGGCAGAGGGTTATCGCTCGCTCATTCGTCCAAATCTAGTGAGGGCTGACTCTCGTAGCGCTATGGCTAGCAAGGAACAGAGCCCGCTCGGGCCTGCCTAGGGGCCTATGACTTAGTTGTGTCACTGGTGGTGTGGCCAATCACGCGCCAAAGACTAGTTACGCTGCGAAGAATGAAGGTAAAAAGAATAGAAATGAAAAGTAAAAGATAACTTCTGAGATAAGGAGGGGGAGGGGGGGCAGAGGGACGGGGGGCGGGGAGAGGGAAGGCGCACCTGCGGGCCCCATCAATCTGCCCCTCAGGGCTTGGGCAGATTTAAGAGAGGAGCGCTGGAGGAGAGGACTGGAAAGGAGCGGGAGGAGGAAGAGAGGGAA
>JAGVVM010007107.1:0-17205 GCA_019149425.1 Psidium friedrichsthalianum
TCATGGAGTTTTGCTCGAAGCTGTTAAATGAATTCTTGCATGAAAGAAGGCATAGTGAGACACTGCACTAGTGCCAATGAATTACAACATGGTGCAGAATTGATGAGCATAACAGACTAGAGACGGCCCATAAAATGCTCTATAGTGCTGTATGGTTAGAAGATTTATACCGGATGCGTTAGTACGTGAGCTACTTGATAAATAGATCCACAAACTACGATTGGATATCGGATTCTTGAAGAAGTGTGGTCAGGTAACGTTGCTGATTATTCTATCTTAGAATATTTGGTTGCCCATGTTATGTTCGAGTTAGTGATGGTAAGCTCGATGAAAGGGTAAGAAAGTGCAATATTCCTGGGCTATGCACAAGGTGAGCGGGGTTATTGGTTGTGATGCCCGGAATTAAATTCACCTATTATCAGCAGAAAAGTTACATTTGATGAGTCTCCAGTACTTCAGTTAGGAGCGATTATAGCAGTGTTCATACGGATCTGAACGGGGTGTTCAGCTTGAGGTGGAGTTGCAACCAGAAACTCCTGATGTAGTTGGTACTAACGAAATAATGACACAGATAATGTTTGTAGCAAGGTGGAGCCTATAGAGCCAACAATTGCTGTAATGTGCTATTGATAGGTACGTATAAGTCTCCTGACAGAATATGGATGCAGTGATGGTTTTGCTTTCTCTGTGGTAGAGGAGATTGTGTCGGATAGTTTCTTGTGGAGCAATTAAAGGTGATGTGCAGTTGGTATTCTGATGAGGTCCCGATTATGGCGAAGTTCAAGCGCGGCTTGGACTTGGATGATATTTATGGCGGTTGAGCCCACTGGGGCTGTTGGGAGAGTAGCAGCGATGGTGTTCAGAATTCTAGCAAAGCGATTGTGACATGGCTCAAATGTCGAGCCAAGGTAGAGATTGTTAGAATATGTCCCGAATTTGAGCCCGAAGCGAAATTTAAATTTCGAAAACAAATATATCTTGATCTTGAAATTAAAGATAGATTTGTTTTGAATATCACGGAAATCTATCTTGAAGAAAATAGTGTGATATATTCTGTTGATATATTTCAAATCAAGATCAAGAACAATATTTCTATTGGAGTTGGACTTTCCACGTAAAATGAAGACAAAATAGGAAGTCAATCTTGATTTTCATTGACGAACTTCCCTATTTTATTTCTCCAATATGTGTGTGGTTGTTTGTCTATATACAAGTTTGTCGTTGTTGATAAGGAGATCATCAAGGAAGCATCGTTTCGTCGAGTGCTTGGAAGGGTCTATCTTCGTGGAATTACATCAAGAATTCAAGTGTTGAAGCAGATTAAATCTTGTTGTAAGATTTGCGTATTAATTCCTTTGTGAGATTGAGAGATTATTCATTAGGAATTGTGAGGCTAAACACTGCGTGCGTTCTTGAATGTAATTGGGGATGGGAAACACTAAGAGTGTTTGAGTGACTGAGTGTGGTTTGTAATCTCCGTGTATCGCTTGATCTATAGTAGAATTCGTTGTTGCTCTCTCCGTGGACGTAGGTCTCTACGACAACCACGTAATCTGGTGTCTGATTTATTTTCTATTCTGTCTATTTATTGTTCGATCACTTGTTCCACGTAACAGATCATTTCCAACGGCCTACTCCATTTGACAATCTCGTTTTAAATACGTATGATTATTTTGATTTCGTGCTTGGGTAAAATAAGATTAAGAATTTGATCCTGGTCCGTGGTTCTTAAATATGTTTCGAGTTAGGACATAACTGAAAATGGAATGAGCTTTACATACTCAAAATGAAGCTTCGTCATATAGGCAATCCCTGAACATTCCATTGGTATGAAATAATATCAACTATAAATTTTGTTACTTTAATGTTTCTTGATGAATTGGTTGAGGAAATGTCCTGTTAATGAATAGTGACTCTACTCTTTAAGTTATGAGGTTGATATCACGAAAAATCTCAAATTGATATATCTGTGATAAATATACTCTTAACTATTTTCTTTATCGCGAAAAACTTCAAGTGGTACACTATGAAAAATTTATTTCAAATTATTTTTTTAACAATGAAAAATCCAAAACTAGTACACATGTGATAAATTTATCATAAACTTTTTTTTAACCCTCAAAAATCTCAAATGGTATGCATGTGATAAATTTACTCAAAGTTATTTTTTTACCATAAAAAATCAAAATGGTGCAATTGTGACAATTTATCCTCTATTTTTTTGTAAATGAGCTAATACAATGAAAGACATCAAATGATACATTTATGACAAAAAAAATAGGGTAAAATCTCAAACTAATACACCATGTTATCTAACTTAGCAAACACTAATCGAAGGTAAATTTGTCATACGTATATCATTTTGAAATTTTTTGTGGTAAAAAAATAGTTTGAGTAATTTTGTTATAGATGTACCTATTTGAGGTGTTTGGTATCTTGATGGTCAAAAAAATAGTTTGCGATAAAATTTTTCATAGGTGTCCCGGTTTAAATTTTTTTGATAAAAAAATAGTTTGTACCATTAATTTGAGATATTTCGTAATATTAATCATAAATTATAACGTTTATTTACAAACCAGCAGCTGTCACTAAGGGAAAGAGGTCGGTGGGATATTTCTCACTCCTTAGAGACCACCGCCTCTAAATCAAAAGATAATTCCAAACTTTGATTAACATTAGTTAGTTAGGTGCGTATGGTAACATTCTCATTCTCTGATTTGTTCCCTGAAACAGTAAAGAATGAGAATCATTGTTTGGTAACCCAAATACATTTGATTTGATTCTGTTCACAGAATCAGTTTTAGAGAATAGAATCATTTACGCAAATCCAAACCAAAAAGAGTTGATTCTGAAAAAGAATCACTTTTGACATCACAAAATATAATGAAATCTCCATCTTTCAATTTCCCTTTCAGTTTTCTCATCACTTTTCTCTAACCAATAAAAATAAAATTTTTTTAAAAAAATTGAAAATTTTTTAAAAATAAAAAAAAAATTTAGAAATCTTCCTAAAAATAGAAAAGCTTAGATTATGCTGTTTGACCTCATTTTCATAAATTGGGGCTAAAATTTCCTAGATTTCCTAAATTTCACTCTTTTAGAAAAATGTTTGCAGAAGATTAGGGCATCTAATGCAGATGGTAAACATATACTCTAGCCGTGTGTCCAAAATGTGTTCATCTACACGTGATCTGGAGCCAAACACCCACTGGATTTAGGACGAAGTTGCAAAATTATAGTGAATGACCGTACTTCATATGAAGGAGGTGCAATTTGGTCTTTTTTTTTTATGATTTGTTATTTGGCTGTTATGTTGATGTATTTGGACAACGCAACATTTAAAGAAAAAAATGAGTCTTAATATGAAACTTGTCCCACCATGCTCAATCGAACTTCAAACATATGTATTAAAATTTGTGTTTCTTTTATGACATGCTAAAAAAAATAAAGGATTAAATATTTTTGGTGTTTGGAAATAGAAAAAATTTAGGATAAATTTTACAGTAATTGCATAGTTATTTGATTAAATGAAAAAATTAGAAAGAGAAACAGTTTTTGAATATAAAATTTGTGCAGTTACAAACGCGGTTTCTGGTCTCCAAATTTCTCATCCAGAGACCAGAATCAAAAAAGATCATTTTAATCAAATCAACATAGCAACCTTTGTATCATGGCGTACCCCCCCCCCCCAAAAAAAAAAAAAACCTAGTATCATGGTGAGACTTCAACGGAATTTTTATATGATGAAAGAATTGACATAACTAATTAGGAATATAACGTGCTTCCCTAATAATAATCGAGTATTTTCAATCACTGCCCATTTGATGCTTATTAGACACCTACCCGTTGCGTTTGTTTCGGAAAAACTTCCTCATAGCGGCAAATTCATTCAATGAAATCATTTTCATGGAAAAAAAAATTTCCCCTATATTTAGATTAGGAGATTCATTTTCACTATTCTAAGTATGAATGTTCTCTTTGACCGTAAATATTTTTCTGTTGGGTAATTATCTTCAACAAACCAAATGCGTGAAAGTCCAGAAAGCCAATTTGCGAAAAATTCTTTCATTCAAGTAAACACAACATACGTTTCATTTGGAATTGGAAATTGAAAACACATCTTAAGTGTTGGAATAAAAGAAATAGAGGAGACTTCTGTCTTTTAAAAAAGTAGGTTAACTCCTTGCTACATTATAAATTGCAAACTTTCTCCATTGAGCTACTTGACAAGTGCGGGAGAATTATTTAAAAATTCATAAACCTAATGCAATTGTAATTATTCAGCTGTAATTTTTTTTTCCATCTTAGTCTTAAACATTTTCCAAGTTAGTCTATCCCGCCAATTTGGTTAAAAATTGCTGACGTGGCACTGCCGATGCTAATATGTTAAGTTCTAATAATATTTTAATATTTTTAAAATATGTTGCTTTATTTTTTCCTTTTTCATTTTTTCTCTTTTTTTTTTTGTGTTCTCTTCTTCCTCCAGTCGATCACTAGACCTCGGCGTCAGCCAAAGGTGAGGACCGATGAGGGTGAGCTTCACCAAAGGCTAGCAAGTTTGACCTTGCTGGCCCTCGCCTCAGGCCGGTGAACCTTGGCGATCGAATGGAGGAAGAAGAAAGGGCAACAAAAAAGAAAATAAAAGATAAAAATATTTGAAAAGTACTAAAATATTAGTAACAATTGCCTGGGAAAAAAGAAAAACTCACCTTACTAATCCAACCCGCAACATGCAGTTATATATTTGTAGATACACACACGAAAGATATACGACCACTTTCGTTTTTTATATATGTATTCAGATTACTTATAAATTACAATGATACTCAGTACAACTTATCATAGTACTTATTATACACCTACCCGTTACGTTTGTTTTGGAAAAACTTCATCATAGTGGAAAATTCATTCAATGAAATCATTTTCATGGAAAAAATTTCCCTATATTTAGATTAGGGAATTCATTTTCACTATTCTAAGTATGAATGTTTTCTTTGACCGTAAATATTTTTCTGTTGGGTAATTATTTTCAGCAAACCAAATGCGTGAAAATCTAGAAAGCAAATTTACGAAAAATTCTTTCGCTCAAGCAAACACAATGTATGTTTCATTTGGAATTGGAAACTGAAAACACATCTTAAGTGTTGGAACAAAAAGAAATAGAGGAGAATTTTGTCTTTTAAAAAAGTAGGATAACTCCTTGCTACATTATAAATTGCAAGCTTTCTCTGTTGAGTTACTTGATAAGTCCGGGAGAATTATTAAAAAAATTCTTAAACCTAATGCTATTGTAATCATTCATCTCTATTTTTTTTCCATCTTAGTCCTAAATATTTGTCGAGTGAGTCTATTTGGCCAAATTTGCTTAGAAATTGCTAATGTGGCACTACCGATGTTGACATGGCAAGTGTTACTAATATTTGAATACTTTTCAAATATTTTTATCTTTTATTTTATTTTATTTTTTTTCCCTTTCTTCTTCCTTCATTTAGTCGCCAAGGTCGACCTTGCCGGCCCTCACCTCTGGCCAACGCTGAGGTCTAGTGACCAACTGAAGGAAGAAGAAAAGATAGAAGAAAAAAGAAAAAGAAAAAAACATAAAGCAACATATTTAAAAAATATTAAAATATTATTAGAACTCGACACATTAGCTTCGGTAGCGCCACGTTAATGGTTTTTAGCCAAAATTAGCCAAATAGAATGAATTGACACAAACGCAAAAGGTTTAGAATTCAATTGGCACAAAAAATATTAATGATTAACGTGGCATAATTGTAATGTGGGACCTTTTTGGTAATTTTTCCTAATTAGTGACAATGGGTAGCTCGTTGACGAATCCTTTATACTTTGAGAAATTATTTGATATCTCAATGTCATGTTTAAAACAACGCGTCAAGATCTTTACCAGTATCCATTTTCATGTTCTTGTCAAGATATTTCGCTGAAAAGTGTCGGTCTTTTAAAATATGAATGTATCGATGAGTGAATTGACAAAAGTTGTGGAGGATCTTTAGTTGAATTTAGTAAGGAAAGTAGATGAAAAGAAATTTGAAGGTAGGAAGACTGAAGGCAATTACAGCTAGCCATTTGAATTGCATAAAAGTAAAGATAAAGATAAATTTCAAAAAACGTCCATTGATAAAGGGGGTTTTAGAAAGAGTACGATGGAGCTATTCATGACTCACAATCAATTGTTACAAAACTATTATTGAATTTAAAAAGATAACTTTATAATCCTATTTTCAGAATAAATAACTTCCTAATCTTATCTACGGTTATATAAATATACAATAACACTTATCCACAAGAAGTTACAAAATCCTAAAACAGCAGCGATATACATAACCATCCAGTAGTTACGAATTCCCCATTATTTAGTAACACTTATCTAAAAGAAATTACATATATGAACATATCGCTACTCAACAGTTACAAGTCAATGTCAATAACTTCATCCAAGCGAAGGTTCGCATCAATAATTGATGTTTGCTATCGATAAACTTCCAAGTTGTTGAATGTTCTTTCTATAGACAACTCCCGTTGTTCACCTAACTCTGCTATTATCGACTAAGTTGATCATAACCAAATGTTTATCAATTTTTGGTGTCAGCACAATGCCTAAAGCAAGTCCGAACACTAAACTCACAAATATTTCATACAACACAACAATGGCTAATTGAATTCAAATAATAGTCGCCATATTGCTACGCTATTAATATTTTGATAGTATATCTTTACGTGTTTCCCAAAAAAAGACATTGGCCATTTATCTGAGAAAATTATCAAAAAAGATTATACTTATTGCAATTATATCAATTCGATCCTAAACATATTTTTTCGTCAATTCAGTACTAAACCGTTTACATTTGTACTAATTCAATCATTTCGACTAACTTTGGTCAGCCGGCACTAACGAAACAAAAAGACACTATCCTTGGACTTGGATTGATATGGTACTAACCTCTATTGAAAATAATGAAGTTTAAAGTGCACAATGAAACAAAGAAAAGGAGAGGCAAGGACAACCAAAATTAGACCGACCCCGTCTGTTTGCGCTAACATGGGACATTTTAATAATGCCCTTCCTTATTTATTTATTTTTTTATCCTCTTTTTGCGACATAGACGAAATTGTTTTGTTACTATTATTAGTAAATATGGAGAAAAGAAAAACCAAGTGGCTTCACAAATCATAGACGACTATCGATAAACCATTCGTGAAAAATCAAAGAATATGGTATTCCTCTACCATGTGGTAAGTGAATTTAGCAATGGAAAGGAATTATTATTTTTTTTTGGTAGGACAAGGAATTAAATTGAAATGTCGAAATTGGTAAATGTTTTATGTTTGGGAAATAAGCAAGAGTATGCTTGGATTTATTTTTATTTTCAAAATTATTTGTTAGGCTCTATTTGTTTCGTAGAAGACAAATGTTTTTGAAAATATTTTTAGAAAAATGATCGCTTGCGCAAGTGAATAAACAAAAAATATTATTATCATGCATGAAAATATTTAGACATCGATGCTCGACCATGAAAAAACGAAGTCCTCTTGATTTTAAATTTTGTAATTTCTTCAATATAATTACACATCGATGCTAGACCATGTAGATGTACTTTTTAACGGACAATATATTAAAATCTATTATGTTTTATGACGAAAAAAATATATTATGTTGATTCGCATTATATTTACATGATCTAATAGCTCATACATGTAGAGCTTGCGTCAAAAGATGCATGTAAGAAGTGTTCATACTTTAGGAATTAATTTCTTGCGGATTATCTTATTTGTTATTCGATTGTTATATTGATACACGTGAGGATATGATTTTAAGGTATGTTTATTTCATGAAAAATGAAAGATTTGTAAAATATTTTTCAAAAAGTGAACGCTTGCATCTTTAGAAAAATTGGTCAACAAAAAATATTTTCATTATTGATAACACTTTATGCCTAACTATTTTCACAGTGATGAAAATATTTTGTATTCATTGTCGCGACCTAAAAATTTTGGGTGAAATTTCAGGTTAACGGATTATCAAGATTGACTAACCTAATACAGACCAAACTCTATCGAATCGCAACTTTAGTTTTTGTTCAAATGATTTTAGAATTTTTGGAGTCGTCACTAATCATTTTTTGGTAGGTCAATTAGAAACCTAAGTAAATTAGCGGGAGAGCAAAATTACTTTTACGGACCAGAGATTATAAGATCGGGGACTTGGTTGCACTAGTCAATTAAAACTAATGCCCTTTCGGTACCTTAATTCCATGGATATTTTAATTTGGCAAGTCATGCTTGGTTTACTCCTAAGGCTCTAGTGAGGTGTTCTCTTCCTTTTTTTTTTTTTTTTGCTTTTTAGATGGAATGCATAGATAGTAATAGATGCATGGATAAGCAAAATATGAATATGCAAATATAGACACACGAACGTATATATGTGAATGTGGACATGCAATCATGAATATGCGAGTATGGATATACAAATATGACATGCAAACGTAAACGTACGTTACATGTGAACGTGGACACGCAAATACGGCATACGAACGTGGACATACAAATACAGAACGCGAACGCAGACATGCGAATGCGGCATACGAACGTGGACGCGACATACGAACGCGGACATGCAGACGTGACATACATATGTGGACATGCATATGTAGGTATACGAATACAGACAAGCAGATACGAAGACATATGAATATGATTATGCAGATACGAAGATGTACGAATACAGCATGCTGATATGAAGACACATGAATACGATATGGGAACGCGACATACGTACGTGGACGTGCGAACGCGACATGCGTACGTGGACATGTGTATGTAACATGTGTACGCGAATCATGCATACGTGGATATGCGTACACGACATGTGAACACGGACATGGGGACGCAACACGCGAATAAATCTTTAAAAATAGGATTGGCCAGTTGAAATGGCACATTTCCTAATTTTTGGGATTTTTTTGAATTTTTCTGAAATTTATCAAGACAATTTGCCTAAAATGGGCAAAATCGTTATTTTGAAAAGATCAGGAAAGAAAATCATCAAATTAGGATCGGCCAATCGAAATGGCCCATTTCCTAATTTTTGGGAATTTTTTTTATTTTTAAATTTTTTTGGATGAATATGCATGAATTAATGACAATACGAATACGATGTACGTACGCGACATGCGAATATGATATGCATATGTGTATATGCGAATACAACGTACGTATGTGACATGCGTACGTGACATATGAATAGGACAAACGTATCACAAATCAGTCAACAGAATACATGAGATCTTTACACTACCAAGTAGGAGGCAGAACCTACCGCAAATTGGGGCTCGGATTGAAAAATACAAAAAATTGCAATACGAATATGTATGCAGTATGGCAAAATATGCATGAGATATACTATATGAAATGCACATGAATGACATTTTATATTTTTGAATTAAATAAGACTGACGATGCAAAATATTCTGAATACAAATGCAATAGTAAAAGATGCGATATAAAAAGAAGTATATAAAGATAAGCATTAAAAATTCCCTGAAGCTAAAAGAGGAAGTGAGCTAACAACTTCTATGCAGTGTTACGATCTCCAGCAGGTGGCTCGACCTACCGATTTTGGGGTTTGATAATATAGAAACCAAAACGCATAAAATATAGTACAGAAAGCAGTAAATAAAGAAACTCCAGCAGGTGGCTCGGCCTACCGATTTTGGAGTTCAATGATGTAGAAATCGAAACGTATAAAATAGAGTACAGAAAGCAGTAAATAAAGAACCTCCAGCAGGTGGCTCGGCCTACCAATTCTAGAGTTTGATAGTATGGAAATTAAACGCATAAAATAAGTTACAAGAGATCTTTACACCCCAAGTAGGAGGCAGAGCATATCACAATATAGGGTTCGAATTTTTAAGCGATAAATGCAGAAAATTATAATAAATAAAGATAAACATTAAAATTCCTTGAAGCCAGAAAGAGGGAGTGAGTTAACGATTTCTGTGTAGTGTTGTGACCTCTAGCAGGTGGCTCAACCTACCAATTCTGGGGTTTGATAATGCAGAAATCAAAATACAAGAGATGGAATACATGAGATCTTTATACCACAAAGTAAGGGGCAGAGCCTACCGCAATTTGGGGTTCGAATTTTTTAAGCGAAAAATGCAGAATATTGCAATATGAATACGACATGTGGACGTTGCATAGCTAGACTGTAGATAGTATGACCGCCTCACGGTGATCCTCGATTGCGATTCATGATCAGATTTTTGAATTAGGGGGGACTTTTAATCCTACCAAAAAGAAAACAGAAAATTAGATTGCAAGGATATTAGCATGATTTGACAAGGAAAATTCTAGTTCAAAAGAATTATTCTTCTCCTCTTTTGGCGTGAATTCTTAAGCACTAATGAGTGGATTCCTTGAGAACTTCTCAAAATCTGATTTTCGGGAATTCTCCTTCAAGATTTGTCCCGTGAAATCTTCCCTATAGATGCTCAATCTAGTGTTTGGCAAAGTAAAATAGAGAGTTGGTACAAGTGGACGTCGGGCACACCAGGATTGTAATTCAGCTTTGTGGCCAACAAACTTGTGACCTTCGGTGGAGGTGAGTGAACCAGCAAAAACGTCAAGGAAAATCGAAGTTTCAAGGTCGCTTGTGGTGGTGTCGTTCACGGGTGAGGGACTTGTCTTTAGATCGGGGAGACATCCACTCGTCATCGGATTAGAGGTGTTTTATGAGCAACACTTCCACACAAAGTAGTCCACCGGTCTTCTTTAATTCTGAAGCTTAGACCTTGTGAGAGTGGTGGTCTTACCACCCACTTGAGGAATCACAAGGACGTCGTTCTCACCAAGGTCTAATATTCCCGCAAGACCGCATTCCTTATTCTTGAACTTCTTATTCTTCGGTTGCAAATCATACCAAGCGGTGTCGAAAGAGCCATTATCAGCATTGAAAACAAGTGAAACTGGGATCTTCAGTTGGCCGATGAAATAGTCATGGAAGTACCTGTCCTCGTCCAAAACAGTGAGCACAAGCTCATTGTTCAAATCCTCAACCTTGAAGCTAAATTCCTCTCCCCAGCTTGGGTTCAAGCTCTTCTTCATCATTTTTTTCCTGAACCTATGCCTTCCTAGCTGAAGCCAAACGTACGGATCACTGAACCCGTTCAGATCCATCGCCAGTATGTTCCTAGCTTCAATCACCCGCACATAGAGCTTCATAGCTGATATCGAATACGAATTTGACTCGGGACCCAAAATTTTTCCGGACCCAAACCAGCAAGCTCCCTCGACACTCAGAATCAGGAAGGAAAAAAATGAAACTTTTCTCTACCCAAATACTTGATACGAACGAGTGATCCACCAGAAATAATCAAGTCAACAAATGGTGAAGACGCGTAAGTCACACGGGGATTGAGTCATGAAATGACAAGAGCTTTATGTCAGCGGAACCAGCTCAAGATAAAGGACAGCAACCTCAGAAGAAACCAACCCAAAATGATGCCGACAATGAACACACAATGCTGTAGAAACCAATGATCAGCGCTCGAAGGGAAAAAGAATCAAGACATGGTGAGAGTACGGCTCAATTCACCAACAAAGACCATCACAGATTCACAGCACGAGCAAAGAGAGAAGACGCGGGAGAGATCAGGAGAAAAATGGAGATCCCCTAAACAATTCGACAGCAGTAAGAAACCCACCTAAAAAAATTGCAGAATTGGAGTTGCCGGAGCAGGTAAATCGAAGGGAATTTTATAATGAGGATACCCCAGACACCGAAAAATTGAAGTTTGGACTGAAAAATCAACCCCTTCATAATTGCCTCCATCTCCCTTTTGCACCTCTCCTCTTCTGAATCGAGAAAGAGGCCTCCCTCCCCCTTCAACTTTTTTTTTTTTTTAATCCTTTTGGTGCCAATCGAGAAAACCATGATGATGCCCCCTCTCATCGATTAACAACTTCGAGCAAAAGTAATGAATGAAACCAACAAGCAAAAAGCATTAAGATTGTCGATAATAAAAATATTTTTATCGATTAATTATTTGCAATGATACAAAAGGTCATCTTTAGAAAAATATTTTTTACATCATTTAGTTCATGAAATAAATGGAGCTTCATGACAACTTTTATGTATTTCAGTCTTTAGTCACGTAATAACACAATATTATATATATTATGCGTGTTTGCACAATACTTGCACGCAACATCTATTTTGCGTATTTACCTAATACTTTCATGTAGTTCTTTTTTAATGGGAAATCAAACTGCTATTTCATTGTCATGCTTGGCCTCACTAACCCACTAGAACGAGCTCAGCAATGCACGTGCCAGCCGTGTAGGGCAAAAAAAGGCGGCACGTGCCAGCTGGGACGCGTGGAAGTATTCCGGGGGTGATCACAAGTCCGCCCGTGACCGCCCGATTCAAACGCTGTTTTTGGGGGTGGGGGGAAGGGGTTCGGCCTCGCTCGTGGGACTGCCATCCGACGTGGCACCCATCGATTGGAACCGATCGCAGATATTTCTCTAAACCAACCCTCGGAAATCGCCAACGCGCGTGTTGCCAAGCGGGGTGGAGCCGCATGGCGGTAACCGCTTGGCCGGGCTCCGGCCGTTTCGAGCAGGCCGGACACGTCTCCACGATCTGCGATCGCGAACGCCAACCACGTGGTGCGCAGTGCGCACCAGTGGGGCAACAGGTAACCGCGTCGCTACGCCCACGCGCGGTTTTTGGCGGTCGAGCGCGTCACGGGCACTCCCCGTTTCGCGTCGTCAGTCGTTTTTTACGGGTCGTTTGGCGTGCTTCCTTCGGGGAGTGCTTTTGACTTTGGTCGTTGATTCACTCGCTGCCAAATCCTTGTCCGTCCGATTTGTCTGTTCCACTGCCACTGGCCGTCATTTTCTCTCTCTCGGTTGTTCTTTTTGCTCCTTCATTTAAGATTACTTCATCATATTTAATAATCTCTTTTGCACATAATGTGAGTTTTTTCTGTAATCGGGCAGCGTTTCGTACTAATATGGAACGTCTTAATTGCCGGTAAAAATTACACAAATAAACCTAAAACTTTCAACTTGATATTTAACGTGATTTCTAAACTTTTAATATATTCAATATAATTTTTAAACTTTAATTCAACTTTCAACTTTTAATATATTTAATACGGTCCATAAACTTTTAGTGCATAATTAAATTAATTCTAGAATTTTATAAAAATATTTTAATATTATTTTGAATTTTAATTAATCGAATGATGATATTGAAAATTCTCGTATAACATGTTAGGTCAAACGACATTTAGACTAGTCCTCGATGATCCACTGAAGCCGTCGTCGCCTCCGAGCTCCACCAAAGGCAGCATTCGGCCACTCCTTCAGCGCCTACTTCGTGCGCTCCTTTGCCCAGGTCTAAGCCTTGCCCACCGCACATCTCCGAGCTCCTCCGCTTTGTTGGGGAACTCCTCGAGCGCGAGTCGCTTCTCAAGCACAAGCTCGTACGTGAGATGGCGTCTCTCGTCCCGATGCTCAAGGGCATGCTTGGCTCTAAGAACCCTGAGATTGATAACTTGATGAAGCCGATCGAAGAGCCCGAAGAGTTGAACGAGATGCTGAGGCGCGAGCATTCAGAGTTAGGTTGGAACTTGGAGGAAGAGAATACGGCGACCCGCGAGCAACGAAAGGGTGAAGAGTGAGAGAAAGGAGACAGAAAGAAAAGAGGCTGAGCTGGTGGGTTAGAAATGAGTTTATTTTAGAACCCATTTAGACTCATTTATTTTTTACTTTAAATTTCAAAACCCATTAAGAGTAGGCCCTTAAGCTATAGAGTGACCCCTATGTGACCAATTTATTTTTTTCTAATGGATCACATGTGGGTTTGAGACTCATTTTAATAGGCTATCGATATTAGATTGAGTCGAGTACAAGAAATAGCTGCTGCACTTATGCTTGACCTTATCTTATCTAGGAAGATACATGAATATCAAATATTTATGCGGTTTTATGTTATATATAGATAATTTTGTCATCATATAATACTCAAAATTTACATAAAAAGCCATATATCATTCGCCTTATCAAATTAATTAAAGAGGGCTCAGTGTTATGGGTTGATTGGAGATTTATTTGGTGATGTGACGTTCTAAGTAGAACTCACTCTAGATTAGAGCCAGGATCCTAGAATTTCCTCATACCTATGGCCCCATGTCCTCGTGACATGTGGAAGCGGATCATTCTCAGATCTCCCTACTACAAGATGGCCAAGTCGCAATATATTGCTCGCTGACCATGCTGGCCACATCCCTAGATGACTCTCTCGCTATTCATTTTGGTGGCCCGGAGAAAAGAACATCGATGTAGTTCACTTGAACAACGGTCTCACCTCTCCTCCTCATTGACTAAGTTTTACCTTACAATACTCCTTATCTGTCGCCTACCCCTTGAGCCTCCCAGGATGTCTATTGCTTATCCCACACTCTCTCCTACTTCGTTCTCTTCAATGGTATCGCTTGCGCGCGACCATGGATTTCCCTTGCAAAGAGGAATCACATGCGAATCTCGAGACAACGTCCTCTAAAGATCTCATCCCGATAGTAGTAACAGGAGGAGTACGAACGATTTCTTCTATTGACATAAAGTTTAGAGTTGCTTGCCATCTCATTCATAATAGATGAACCATAGTCCCTTTGAGCATCTAGTCATATGGTTCATGAAACCTCGGGTGATCTCCCTCTCCGTGGAACACATCCAAAATTATGGTGGTTTAAGATCTTGATTTCATCTTATACTGATTACTGACCACCCGCAAAACAATAAATATAATTAAAACGTGATGAGTGCCCTAATCACAGGATTAGTCGTTGTCAAGATCTACCCGTTGACCGCCTTGCCAATTCGTCCAATCGAGATTCCGAATGTCTTGTCCCCGAGCTTATGTGCATCTGCAATCTGTTTCTTTATCGACAGTTTGACTTGTGTAACCCATCCATAAGCTGGGCCGTTGACCGGTTATTTAATTAATTGCGCATTGACAAAATCAAAATCGTTGAGTGGGCTGAGTACTTATTACCAATTCTTTATCAATATGTCAAATGGGAAAATCCAAATTCTTTGCAAAAGAGCATTGATTAACAAGCTCACTATCCAAGCGCTAGAAGGACTTATCATACACCTCTAATCGCATGGGTTTTGTACCTAGTTAGCAATTTAAGAAGCTTAAACTGTCGTGCAATGAGCCATTGATGTATCAAGTTGGAAATAGAGAAAGCTGCGTCAGTGTACCGTATATATTTTACGACATTTTTGTACCTAATTTCGAGGATGTGTCTACATTTTGTTAAATAATTATACATCATGTCACAACATTTTTTCTTTTTTAATTAATAACGATGATGTGTTATAAAGTTGGAGCACACAACAGATGTTTCATGGAAGTGCCGTGTTAACGCAAAACTTAATGTAGACACGATTCTATAATTTCCATTATGTAATGTCATGGGTATCCCTAAAGTTTTGTTCGACATTTAATATACTACTTAAATGTATTTTTTTTTGTTCGACATGGTCCCTAAAATTTTCGAATTGGAGCAAATAATTATTGTAAGATTGTTGCAACCGTCCGATAGGTAGAATTGATTAGATCTTTCCGGGCGATAAGTGCAGTTGGTTCAAAGTGCAAGGATTATATTTCTAAAAGAAAAGATGCGAATTACTAAATTTGCAAAACTCACGGTCATCCTCAATGATAATTACAAGCCTTACGTCCAATACTCAATAGTAAAAGTGATAATCATGATAATAATGGTAACAACAATTTTGGAATACCGGAAAGCCCGGTGAGTTTGACTTTTGCTTCCGTTCGAATGTGGTCGTTGGGCTGGCACGGTTCGTGCACTAAACAGGTCAAAAACTCAATCCTTCGTGCACCAACAAATCTCTCGGCCACGTTCTCCTCACTTCTTTCCTCAATTTGCTTGATTCATGTGACTAACTCCCTCTTCTCACCCCCACATGTTCTGCATTTTATTCAATCATATATTATAAGAAACCATGGACTGAATCCCGGAGTCGAGTCGATGCTATTGGTTCAAGTGTAAGGAATTTTTGGTTCAGGAATTAGAGGTTGCTCATTCCAAGAATTCCAATCAACTCTGGTCGGGGTCACCATCCCTATACCGAAGCCCCAGACTAACCGTATTTTGATGGGGTTTGCAGGGTGTGCTTCATATGCTGTGGATGGTCGGTTTTTGTGCATGTGTCCCTAAGATTTTGTCAAAGAAAAGGAGCAAGGAGAAGACTTACTCTAGTGATTCATATGGGGGGCTAAAACATACTCGATCTCCATTGACGGACCCACTATAATTAGTATGAACGTATAAGTAATGTAATCTTCATCATTTTCCTATGTTGTCATTTTGATGCGTCAGTCTTGGGTACATGGACGGGTCTCCTCTCTCCATTCAACGGTTGCTCAACCATCCCCAGTCAACCCGACTTGACAAAGCTTCTTCCTTCCTATAGACGGCATCATATCGCCACGAATTGCTGGCATGATATATGTAATGTCACGAGGGTATATTAGATATCCTTCGACGTGGGCCCGAATTATCTATGCAAGTTCGTGCTCAAGTATAGTGGGTGATTTGTTTCCTACCAAGAACGGGTCCTCACACACACACACACACAGTATGTATATATCAATTGTGTGGTAAGCGCGCGTAAGACATATTTGAAACCCTAGTACTTAGGATTAGAGTGTCAAATGTCAATGGGTGGGTCTGGGTCGGTTTGGGTTGGGTCGAATATGGGGTCCGACCATATTGACCCGATCTAACCTTTTGACCATATTCAATGACCCATACCGCCTGACCAATTATTGACCTGATATTATCAAATCACACTAATATTCTAAGAACATTATATAACTCATTTAATACACCTATTTAAGCTTTTCACCATTATATTTTATTCAGATCAATTATTTACATCACATAAAAAAGAAAATTAAATAATTAATAATTAAATTAATAAAAAAAGATGTTACCTAAAATACTTTCATCGCAATAAAAAATCTAGTGAAATTTTTTTTCTATTTTAAAAAAATTTAATTTTTTCTAATATTTTTTTATATTTTTTCGAGGGGACGGAAAACTGCTAATGGGGGGGGGGGGGGGAGAGGGGCTGGGCTAAGGG
>JAGVVM010007108.1:0-21880 GCA_019149425.1 Psidium friedrichsthalianum
AATGAAATGGAGGTGCATGTTAAGCACTAGCTAATTTCATATTTTCTTTGGTGAAATAGGGTTTAAACGCTCCTGTCGACCAAGGAGGGTCAATTAGAGGTGTTTTAACCTAGATTTCTTCCAGAGAAATATTATCAATTGGCTAGAAAATCGCCCAATGACTCACGACTTGGAGTTGGCTGCAATAGTGTTTACACTAAGGAAATTGGAGACTGTATTTGGTGGGTGGAAAGTTTTAAAAATTTACGGATCCTCAGAGTCTGCAGTATCTATTCCGCAGAGGATTTGAATATGAAGCTGCGTCACTATATGAAGAGTTGTTGAAGGAATTACAGATTAACGTACATTTTATATCACCTTGGGAAAGCAAACAAGGTAGCAGATGCCCTAAGTCGGAATTTGAGCATTGCGCACCTTTGATGGTTAAGGAATGGACGCTGTTAGAAGGATAAGTGACTCACAATGATATAAGATCAATGTAGAACCTCTTGAGCTGATGGCTATACGCTAAGAGTCGCACCAGAAATTTAGTAGAGGATTAAGGACCTACAAACAGATACGGACCCCAATAGTCAGAAGATTATATCGGCTGCACAGATAAGAGGAATCTTGAGTTCCAAATAACTGAGGATGGAATACTGAAGTTTAAAGATATCTGTGTGTGCCGAACGATGGGGAGTTGAAAGAAAGGATCTTGTCTGAGGCTCATCATAGTAACTACAGTATCACCCTGAAGTACAAGATGTACCAGAATTTACGTCAGCATCCTGGTGGAATGGAATGAATTGGATTTGGCTAATCATGTGGCCAAGTGCTTGATGTGTCAATAAGTGAAGCTCAGCATTTGTAAGCTTGGAGGATTATTACAACCAGTGGAGGATCCAAGAATGGAATGGAACATTCACTATGGATTTGTGACAGGTTTGCCAAGGAGTTCAGAGAGGAAAAACTCCATTTGGGTTATAGTCGACAGGTTGACTAAATTTGCTCACTTCATCGCAGTGCGAAAAGGATTCGCTTTGAAAAAGCTGGCTGAGATTGTATGTGAGACAATTGTTTCGGCTGCATGAGTGCCTGTGACCATCACGTCAGACTGTGACCTTGCTTTACCGCAAACCTTCTGGAAGAGTCGGATGGTGCTTTGGGAGCAGAATTGAGATTTATTACTACATATCACCCTCTCAACACACAAACACAAGACTGATGGACAAGTCAGAGAGAACAATACAGCCATTTGAAGATATGTTGAAGGCCTTTGTAATGATTTTAAATGTGGTTGGGTAAGAGTGTACATTTGGTGAGTTCGCCTATACAATAGCTATCAGTGATATTAGAAATGACAACCTTTTAGGTATTGTATGGAAGAGCCTGCAAGCACCGGTCTGCTGGGACCGAGATTGGCGAGAGGAGCATAACAAGGTCCGGATATGGGTCCCAGCAGTTGGTAGAGTAGTTAAAGTGATTAGGGATAGACCTGAGGAACGGGGGGCGCAGAGCCGGTAATAGACGAGCTACGCATGATAAGCGACGTCGGCCATTGGAATTCAAGTTGGGGATCATTTTATTTTTGAATGGTGTTCCTGATGAGATGAACGTCTTGATCTGAGTTTCGTTCGCGCTCGTATACTCTATTGGTGCATTTGGCACGATCCGGAGAAAATGGTCTCGTCAAACGTCCAATCAATCAATCATGTCTTGTCAATCAAATCAGTCAAACCATGTCTTTTCAAAGTCAATCCATCAAATCTATCACAAGTACAATCATCGAGAAACCCCATTAAACCAAACCCACCTAAACCCACTATCTTTATTTGAAATTTTTTGTCTCATTCACATTATAAAACTATGAACACTTCTCTCTCTCCCTCATTTCTCCTCAAAATTTTCGGCCATTCTCCCTCTCTTCTTTCCTCTCACCCGAAGCCTCTCCCTCTCCTCTCTCTCTCGTTGTCTTCCTCGACGGCCACCGTCCGCCGCCCACAAGCCGCCGTCCATGCCCATCCCGGCCCATCCTTCTTGTGGTAAGTCTCCCTAGCCGTTGTTCTTCCATTTTCCTGATCTTTAAGCCCTCCTTAAAGCCCGACCAGCCCGCCACTTCGTCGTCCTCCCATTCGTTGTTTTCGTCCCGAGAAGTCCCGATTTGTGGACTTGTCCCTCGTGGTTCCTTGACTCCCCTAACCCCTAAAATCATCATTTTTAGGCTTGGGAATGCCTTTGAAACCACCGGAACAGCCCCCTCACGCCGCGCCCTCTCTCTTGGGCTGTGAGGTCCACAACTTCGGCCATTGTGCGCTCCACCTTCGTCATCGCCAGTTCAAGCTTTGCCTCAGTAAGCAAAATCCACTAATCCTAGACTAGGACCTATGGTATGTGACTTGGTTTGGATGGTAGGGTAACTTGGTTTATGAGGAAATATTAGAAAATGTGTAAATAGTTTAGACCGGTTTAGACCCTAAGAGCTAGCGATCTGATTTGTGGCTTGAGGACATGATTCTTGATGCGAGGAAGATGTGTATGGGCTGTGGTGATGAGATTGGTTAGTGGATGTGAGTGATAAGGTTGTTAGTGAGCAAAATAGTTAGTTTGGGCTTGATGGCTAGTTTAGTTCAATGGGCTGAGGGTACGATTTCGTATGTGATGGGTTGGACTTGATTTACCTGGACTTAGAGGGCTGTGCCAAGGATGTTTTGAGTGGAATTTGTGAGTCCAAAGCATGGCTCGTGGTCTGTGAGTGAAGATTGGGCTTAAATTGGGCTTGAGAGAAACTTGGGCTTAAAATACTAGGTTGTCACGTTGGATGCTTCGACTGAAATCAATTCAACACATGTTTTGAGAAATATGTTTTCCAAACAACTCGTGACATGCCATCTTATGTGCATACGTCTTATGGTTTGTCTGGAAATTTGTAGTCTATTCCTATGATGAGTTACCCATTGTTGTACATGAAAATATGGGGCATGTGGTTAATGTGACGTGCAATGATTTGTTTGAGAGCATAGCATGCATTCACGGCGCGGCGAGATAAGGGTGCGGATGGCATTGAGGTGCGTTTACGCGGGGAAGTTGGAGGGATAAGCGTGCTGGCTTGAGGTACCTATATGACACGGGTCGGGGCACGGTGTGCCCGACAGTTTACGGCGTGCAACGGACATGCACGGCATGGGTAGCTGGAGTGATAAGGTGCCCACCTGAGGTGCTATATGACACGGGTGAGGCACACGAACCTTATACGTAAGATACGCGGGTCGGGACCTGATGCGTTTAATGTGGGTCGAGTGATATTCTGATACCAAGCATTGAGCATCGAGCATTTGAGCACTGAGTTTGAAGCAGGCATGTTTCACTCATTAATTTTGACATGTGAATTGGTTTTCTGGCTATGCATGACTACTAAATTATTGGGTCGTGTGTATTGTATCCTATCTATGCCACTGTCGAGGGAGTTGATTGGAGAGTATCCACTTGTCATAGAACTGTATGATAGGGCCGAACCGATGAGTATATTATATCCTACGCTAGGCTTGGTCGAGAGCTTATTGAGTACTCGACTCATTGGCGTTGGTTGCCAACATTTTTAGACCCCCGACCGTAGCGATGAGCATCCCACCGATTCTTTTTGGACTCCCTATAGAGGTGGAGACTAATGTGCGACATTTTGCTGAGGCTGACGGTACAGTTTGGGCTAGACACCTTACCACCGTGTGGGTAGACCTTGGAGGTCCGTTTTGGTGCCTCATAGATATGAGGCTTGGATGGTTAGGAGAGGCCAGGAGTTCAGGGGACCAGCGAGAGCTTTTGATATTCCGATCGAGGAGATGGGAGATCCCTTCCTTCTACGTCCTACGACATTGGCGGAGAGATTGTTGACCCTGACCCAAGCGAGCAGCCGCCATCAGTAGGGTGAATGGAGATTGATGGCCGCGACGAGGGTGACCCCTATGGATATCGAGCCTTCCTCTCCTAAGTACGAGGAGGACCTCGAGGAGCTGCTTTGGCAGTCAGATTGGAGTGACACCAACCAGAGTAGAACTCTAGGTGGAAGTGTCTTTTAGAGCGTAGGATTGGCCGAGTGTCACATTTCATTTGATGGCCCTGTACCCACAACGTTGGATTACTAAATGTATGTACTGGTGGTTATTTTGTTGACCGTGTATTTTCTCTTTTTTACCCCATCCTCTTGTATGCTTGTCTGGGATGGAGTATCGCTTCCGCAGGTTCTTTTTAGCGCATGTGTCGTTTGGCCGCGACGAATCTTGGGTCAACGTGGGATGTCGCGAGCCCGTAGGGTTCGGGGTGTGACACCATGGATATCCCAATTTGGCAACTCAGGCTTAATTTACTCTTTAGGCTCTAGTGAAATGTTCTTTTTTTTTTTTTTACTTTTTAGATGGATTGCATGGATGGTAATTAGTGCATGGATAAGCAAAACGTGAATATCAAATATAGACACGCGAACGTATACATGCGAACTTGGACATGCAATCATGAATATGCGAGTATGGATATATAAATATGACATACAAACGTGAATGTACATTACATGCAAATGTGTACATGCAAAATACGGCATACGAACGAACATACAAATACAGCACTCGAATGCAGACATGCGGATGCGACATGTTTCATAGTTTTTGGGATTTTTCTGAATTTTCTGGAATTTTTTCAAGACAATTTGCCTATAAGAGGCAAAATCATCATTTTGAAAAGATCGGGAAGGAAAATATCAAAATAGATTGGTCAGTCGAAATGGCTTGTTCCTAATTTTTGAGATTTTTTTCTTTTGAAATTTTTTTTTATGAATATGCATGAATTAATGACAATACGAATACGACGTACGTACATGACATGCGAATATGATTATCCGGATACGAAGACGTACAAAATACGACATGCGGATTCGAAGGCATACGAATACGACATGTGTATCACAAACCAGTCAACAGAATACATGAAACCTTTATATCACCAAGTAAGAGGCAAGCCTATTACGATCTGGGGTTTAAAATAAAAAAATACCGAAACTTACAATACGAATACATATGCGGCATGGCAAAGTATGCATGAGCTATACTATATAAAATGTACATGAATGATATTTTTTGGTATTTTCAAATTAAATAAGAGACTGATGATGAAAAATATTCTAAATATAAACGCATATTAAAAGATACGATATAAAAAACAATATATAAAGTAAAGCATTAAAATTTTCCTGAAGTCGAAAGAGGGAGTGAGTTAATAAAACTTCTGTACATGTTTACGAACTCTAGCAGGTGGCTTGGCCTATCGATTCTGGGGTTTGATAACGTAGAAGATCAAAACGCATAAAATAAGAGTACAAAAAGCGGTAAATAAAAAACCTACCAGCAGGTGGCTCGGCCCACCAATATTATGGTTTGATAAATATAGAAATTAAATTGTTAGAAAATAGAATACAGAAAATAGTAAAATAAGAACCTCTAGCAGGTGGCTCGGCCCATCAATTTTGGGGTTTGATAATACGGAAATTAAATTGCAGAAAAAATAGAATCATAAAGCAGTAAATAAAGAACCTCCAACGGGTGGATCTACTCACCAATTTTGGGTTTGATAATACGAAAATTAAACTGCAGAAAATAGAATACAGAAAGCAGTAAATAAAGAACCTCCAGCAAGTGGCTCCGATCACCAATTCTGGGTTTGATAATAAAGAAATCAAAATATAAGAGATGAAATACATGAGATCTTTATACTACCAAATAGGGGTAGACCTTACCCGCAATATGGGGATTCGAATCTTTTAAGCGAAAAATGCAGAAAATTACAATACGAACACCACATGTGGATATGAAGACATATGATATGACATGGCATAATGAAAATTTAATCAATCCATTTAGGTAACGACATCTCGAAGATTTTAATGGTTAGGATCGTTACCGGATTTGACGATTTGATTGCTGAATTCGGATTTCGTATCACCTTATGGATCAAGATTGTGGCTCGAACGACCGGGATGAACTCGTGACTTTGTGTTAATCGGTGGAGAAATTGGTAATGGTAACACCTAACTTTAAACTCCCACCATCTCAAGAGAATCTTTTGGAAAAGAATTATCTCTCTTTTTGTTTTTTTCTTTTCTCTCTAATTTTTCTTCAATATTCAAAACTCTCTCAAACATTCAAATTTTCTCTCCAAAAATTCCTCCTCTCTAAGCTCTATTCTTCCTCCTTTTATAGCCCACTTATCTATCTCCCATTCTAATTTTTCTACTAACTCTTCTTCTTCTCCATCTTCCCTTCTTTATTCACATCTTATTTTCTATATCTATTCTTCTTTATCTCCTCTTCTCCATCTTCCCTTCTCCATCTTTCCTTCTCTATTCTAATTTCTCCACTAACTCTTCTTTTAGTTGTTTACAAAATAATCCCTCAAGTGTTAGGTATTTGCACACTAGTCCCTAAGATTTTAAGTATTTACAATTCAGTCCCTGGAAAAATATTTCTTTAAGTCCAAATCTCCACACAATTTTCGACACATCTCCCCTATGCTTGGTCGAAATTCACCTCATGTCTAGTTTAATTGCTTATCAAATTTAAACTAATTTCTTGCCGCTGAAAAAATACAAAACTCAACTAGGGCCCTTTTGCAAAATTGAGTCATCCTAGGTACAATTGGGCCAAGATGAAAATTTGGACTATTAGAGGACAATGTCACAACTCCTAAAATTAAAAAATGAAAATAAAATGACTTAAATTGGATTTTTTTAGGCCCGATTCGAGATTATGCTCGTGATGGAACACGTGACTCTGAATTGTATTTTTTGAATTTACGATGCCTAACATGAAAAGGGATTTAAAAAAAATACTGACTATTTTTGTGTATTTTTGTGGCCTCAATGTTATTATTCCCGAATTTTCAAGTATTTTGTATTTTTTTGAAAAATATTTAAAAAATACGAAAAAATGAAAAATCACTTTTTGTTCAAAATTGGTTATTTAGACTTGGCCAAGATTTCCAAAGTTGATTTTGTAATTTTATGAATTTTTATGGATTTTCTATTAATTTTTTTAAAGAGAAAGGTGATTAAAAGTTAGGTGTCAACAATCGTAACTAGAGGCTTGGAAGTTTTATTCGAATCCGAAACCTCTAGGACCTTTCATTCGGGTATGCAAAGGTTTGACTAAAATTGACCGGCGATTAGTCCCCCATTCGACATCTGTTCGACCTGATTTTGTTGCATTGGGATGCTTGCAATCCCTAGGTTCCGGATAAGTAATTGAACCGAGAAACCGTAAGCTTTCCGACCTTGTGAAAAATAGGCAATCGTTTCGAAGGGTAGAAAAATTTACTGCCTCATACAAGTGACAATATGAGTGTGAAAGGATTTGTTTGGATGTGTAGAATCCTTTTTTACTTTTACAAGGTGTTTTGGGCCTTGTGTCTTGCCGGTCAACATTTAATCAAGTTTTGGTCAATCCTGGGTCAAACTTTATGATCTAATGAGAATGGGAACGAAATTTGAGATGATAACAAGGGCTATTCGATCTAGGTGAATTGGGCATAGTTGAAAAGCTCTTAGCATAGTCTAGTTTCGATCAAATTCTCGGTCAAACCCTGTTAAATTTCACGGCCGAAGCCGATTAAACTCTATTTGCAGAACATTCCTTTAGGGGTTCAATCTACGTTATTCTTTTATGCTGATGACATCTTCAATGGCTGAAGTGTCTCCTAGATGATTTTCATATTTAACACCTACAACCCATTTAATTGCAATCAAGCGGCTCCAAATTAGCTCGAATTCATGAGTGTACTAAGCACATTGAGATAGATCAACATTAAGTTCGTGCGAAAGTTGAACATGGCCTGATTTATGTTTCTTCCGGAAATCAAATTGCTAATTTATTCACGAAGGTTGTGGGTGAAGAACAAGATGTCCTATGTTATAATTAGCGAGATAAGTTATATTAGTGAAACCGACTCCATATAGGTATGTTGCGGGATTGAAGTTGAGCTCTTCTTTTTGCGTAACTTCAGACGATGAAGGAATGGAACCAACCTCCTTATAATAATTGATCATCGTTAGATTGAAAACGTCTATGGACAAACGGACACTGGTGACGACCACTACAATGCCAATATGTGAGCATGCTCAGAATTTTATTCATTAAAAGGTAACTCCACAACTATTATCAGCCGGGGCTAAGATTATCGAGAATACTACTTAAATCAACAAGTTCTAATCCAAATGCATGACATGAAGCATCCTTCAGATTTATTTAGGTGCGTAACCAAAGCCATACAAGGCAACTGTACAAATGACTGCTTACGGAAAAGGTTTTCTCTACCAAGGGCCACCGCTTGAATGCAAATAGTCCGTCTCAACTAATGGCGCGAGGCTAATTCGGATGCATTCGGCATCCTTCGAGTTTGAGCCACTGATCTTCTTATAGCGGGCCTTGAATAAGGCATAGGGTTTGTCTCTCGGAGGGAGGTTTTCCTTGACGACCGGGCAACTTTGGAACCCTTCAGCCCACTTGCAACCGAGGGAACCTATTGGGGATTAGGATATCAAACCCGCCTGCTTCTTGGGCGACTCCGATCCAGAATCCTAGGAACTTGACAGCGATGTCCACAAAGCCGAGGTTGTTGCCTCCGAAGAACTTCTTGTCCTCGAGCTCGCCCTCGAGAGTTTTCAGGACCCTGCATGCTTGTGACACGGACCAGGCGTTCCGTGGCCCAGGTGGGCAAGTTCTCCCTTACTCGTGTCTCATTGAGAGTGAAGCTTGTGGGTCATCACGGTGAGTATCGTTGTAGGGGGAGAAGAGGCAGCTGGGTCGTGTGAGTGGCGTCAAGTGGATTTGTACTAGGAGTTCTAGGTTAAGTAGAATATATCTTTAGGAACTCTGAAGGTGGGGTTAGCCTCCCATGTATAAACTGGTCAGGAGCTAATGCCGCTCTCTTGATAAGGCCATGATAGGCCGAAACCAGTTGTTGTACCTAAAATGTTCTACTGGTCTTACTTGATGTAATGAATGCCCGAGCTAAGCTGGGAGTGGTATGTTCTAATACGGGAAAGGTATTCGCCTAAGCGTTCTATGGAACAACTATATGGGGGAAGGCTGGTCTAGCTTGGCTGGCTAGACGCCGCACGGGTTATTCCACGACCGAAATGTGTCGGCCCATGACACTTGTTCAAATGCCTTCTCTTGTTCTTCCCCAAAGCTCCAGCAATATTTCCATAGAGCCAGCAAGCACTGCATTAAGGATATGTTACAAAGACTGAACGAAAACAGAGTGGATTTTTCTAGGTTCAATGCTGTTATGATCAGGAATTGAATCCCATATTGCAAAGTGAAAATAATAGTTTGATTGTGGCAAGTGAATTTGGTGTGGATCTTGGGGAAATTGGTTGATGTAGGTATTATTGGGATGTAATCGAAACCCGATTGAAGTTCTAAGTACTTTGATAATTCGCAATCCTTAATTAAATGTATAAAGTTCCCATTTAGTTCTACAAATTATGGAAGCTATGGCTGTTGGGTTTGCACGGGCAAATACGATAATTTTTTTTTTTATCAAAATCAGAGAAGCGCAGCGGAAATAAAACAACCCATATGTGGATCTTCCTTAGGGATCACTCATGCATTTCAATCGAAATCCGGAACTTTCTAAGAGGAAGTTTAAGATGTACCTTGAAGAAGGCGCTTTAGTTGGATCAATTCACTTGTTCTCGAGCCCTACAAATGTCGGGCCTCTAGTTTTGATACACCACCAGTCACAAGCTGACAGAAGACGGAGCTCTTGAACTTTCACCCCTCGATTGTGCTAGAGATACTTAAGAAAGCGACAATCGGAGCTTGAACTTTGATCACGAACAACTCATGAACATCAAGTATTCATACGAGAACAATTCTCGCGTGTGCACAAAGACAAACGCAGGTGGGCTAGAGAAACAAAGGGAAAATATCTCTAACCTAGAAGCCCCTAACCCCTATTTATATGGGTTGGGGTTGGTCACCCCCTCTACCACCTTTAAGCAATCTCGATCAAAGGCGATTAACGCTTTTGGCTACCGATTGGCCGGCCAATCATCCCATGTGTGTTACCGGCCTGTCGTTGACTTATCTTTGTCTCGTGTTGCGTGATCTCATCACTTCGTAACGCGTGCCTTATCTCTTCATAGTTCGTGCATTAGATAAGAAATCTTATCCTTTTGACCTTATTAGATTAAAAAAAAAACCTAATCTTTTCTTCATTGGATGATATACCTCATCATCTTGTGATACATACAAATGTTATATCAATACGATATTATGCTGATGTTATGTTTGCATCACATGCTTATCCATTCATGATTAGAAATTAGAATCGAATCCTATTCGATCTAATTTCACTCAACTATCTCTATAATCACGATTGCAAACATCTTTGCAATTCCGTCTTCCATTTCAATGTCGTCACGCATTAATTATGATGTGTGACATCCCTAGATTCATCATTGAGCTGGCATGGGACTCATACTAACAGATTAGGATCTTCTAGAGAATTAACCGCCTCTAATTAGTTTCTGGGTCCCATAAGTCATGAGTGACATCTAGCAATATATCATGGCTACCCAGATAGTGTGAATATTGTAAGAACACAATGAACCTTTTTGCTTTGGCTTACAGTGTAATTCAATCCCTCTATCTTACCCATGTCCCGATCAAACGAAAGGCCATAGAATTGTCAAGCCGTCAATTCGATCATATGCATTAATCTATCTAACATACATTAACATGAGACATTCTTATCAACCTCGGCCAAGGATTTACAATGCATCATCATGAATAGATAACATAGGACATCCACGTTGTTCGTGAGCAAGGAGACAGATCCCAATTGTTGTGCATGCCTGTAACTTTTGCAATAAGTATATAGGAGGATCACTGACCCTCCAATTTGCGTACTTGTGAACCATAACTATTTGACATACAAGTCATCACCGTGCCTTAGGTCTAAGGATAAAAGATTAGACGTTAACCAGGCAAGAAGCTTCCATGCTTGCTAATCGTTCATTGTGTCTCACGTTCAGTGAATTCGCTCGATACGAATCACCCGCATTCCAAACTGGACATCTCATGTTCAATAACTCATGACTCGTCATCCCTATTAGGCATCTAATACCCAATAGTGAGGTTTCTAGAACACATCAATCTTGACAGGATCATTGATGTCCACTCAACGATCTATTGACTAGGAATAGTTTTAGAGATTGCGTATAACTAAAACCTATCACTCATATCCTTGACGTCTCAAGGATAGGTTTAGTCACAAGTCCCATGGACTTCATTCATCTAAAGAGATGGGACAAGATAAATGAACACGTTTTGCCATTAATAAGATTGAAAGTACAATTAAATGCCCAAAATACCTCAACCAAATGGTTGCTTTAGGGCATACACCTAATGATTACTAGGGGTTACTTTACAAAAATAAAAACAAAATTTCCGAGACATTATGGAATTGCATTATACAAATTAAAATGTACAGTACCTCATTTTATTCCAGTTGAAAATACTTTTTTTTATCCATTAACAGAAAATTATATGTCAAAGTTTAAAGATAATGTCTTCTTTCTCTTCAATTTGAGACATGCCAAAGAAACTGTCAAATTTAAGAAGAAAGTGAAAATTAGAAAGATTACAGTGAATGGCAAAGCATTTATATTTAGGGTGCATTTCTTTCATAGAAAATGAGCAAGTTGGAAAATATTTTTCGAAAGATAATTGTATATATCATTTAAAAAATTAGTCAAATGGAATATATTTTCATAATCGATAACAATTTATGCCTAACTATTTTGGTAGTTGATAAAAAAAATTTCATTCATTCATTTTTGTAAGAAATATAAGAGATTATTTTTTGGAAAATATTTTTCAAATCACTCATTTTCCTCGAAACGATGAGACCCTTAGTAGTTATTGTTTTGCAATTTCCGCGTGTGTAGTTGATAGAGTAAATCCCCTACCGAATGAAATTCCTTGCGAGCAACCTCATGTTTAAGTGAATATATAAATAGTAATTTCACATGCGCGAATATAGTACTTTTCCTTTCATGTTTTGGTGATTACTCATGAAATAATTTTGATAAAAAAAAAGAGATGTATTACTCACATATTCTTCAGAATTATATACATCCGCCAAATTAATTTAGAAAATAAATAGGGATATAAAAATGGATTAAGTGCGCGTAACAAATTGTCAATGTTAAGAAGAAAGTGAAAATTAGAAAAACTGAAGTAAATTGTGAAAACCTTTGGGGGGAAATTACAAAGTTGCGCTCATAGTATTAAGCAAATTCAATTTTGGGATACGTACTATTTGTTCACAGCTAGTCCCCCAACTTGTCTCTAGCGGCAATTAAAGACAATGCTCACTTTTCGTTCTAAATGAGGACAGAATATGCTAAGTCAACACTGGCAAAATCGACATGTCGAGCCTCCATGTGTGTGTAAGTTTGTGAAACTTTAAGTCCTCGTACTTTGAGGGATGTCCAAATTCTGTCCTTGTACTTTGTTTTAGTCACAAAACTAGTCCTTAAATTATTTTCTAACAAAAAAATAATTTCTCTTGTCACAACTCCATCCGAAATCATATGAAAATTGTTAGGTTAGTACCAACCGTTAGTTAGTGATCCCTATGTCTACGGATGCGTCCAGCATGATTGGCAGTCCAATTGCAGTTAATTCTGCTACATTCAAGAATAGCAACCTTATTTTCAGTACAGATCCATATAGAAGCACCTAGGAGTATTTGTTGAAAAATAAGGGCCTGCATGGATTAGAATGATTTTTTCTGATTCTGTTCTCTAGATGAGTTTCAGAGAATGAGAACGTGTTTAATAACTGCACAAAATTTCTGTTTCTGGAAGAGAAACACATTTGGTAACTATACAAAATTTTTGTTCTTGAAAATAATTTCTCTTCCCAATTTGTGTCATTTAAGTCAAGTAATTACGTAATTACTTTGTGAAATTTCATCCTATATTTCGAATTAATTGAAGATTAATTTATATTGATTCTTTTATATAACATATTGCATATAAAAAAAATTTGTGCTATTTCGTCTAATTGTAGTGTCATAACGAGTCATTTTAAGCTTAAAAAAGGAGAGACTATTTTGGGTTAGTGCGTAATTTCAGATTAGCTCAAGCTCTTCCAGGTTTATACCAAATCCCAGCAATGGAATATCAAATTCGATCTTAATATAATTAGTGGCATGTGTATGTGTACCTACAAATGGAGTCACCACCAATTTTTGAGGAAGGTAAATTGAAAACCTTATTGAACGATCGAGAGAAACCGTTCGATTTTATGTAACCAGAGAAATTTGGGATCCGCGGACTTGATTATGTTGGTGTTTCCACAACGCCTTTTCAACACCGAATTTAATTGTTTTCTAAACATGTTTCATGAAAATCTTCAATTCATTTTTAAATCTATGAGGTCAGCGAGTGCTAAGTATTTATAGAGGTTGTTTTTGTCATTTTCCAAAGTTTCTAAACTAAACTAAGTTTAAAGTGCCTAAACCTAGGAAAACCACAACTAATGAAATCAAGTGCACAATCAAATAATCATGACATTGATAAGTCTCATTATAAAACCCAAATAAAAGCTCTAAGGGCTTAAAAGAAATATGGTTCTTGTTGAATTTTCAAGGTGTTTATGATTTTCCTAAACAAAATAAAATCTATGATATCTAGAGGAATCTAGGCCCAAATTTATGAAAATGATGTCAAACTAGCCTAATCTAAGTTTCTTTTATTTCTAGTATTTTCTAAAATTTTTCTGATTTTTTAGAATTTTTTTCAAATTTTTTATTTTATTTTTTATCTAAATATTTTTTTAAATGAGACTTCATTCTATTTTAGGGTAAGGAAAAGTGATGAGAGAACTTAAAATGGAAAAATGAGAGATCTAGAACTTCATTTATTTTGTGATTCTCAAAAGTGATTATTTTTTCTAGAATCAACTTTTTCTTGATTCTTAATTTTGCCTCAAAACTGCTCTCGGTAACATAATCAGAATTATTTACGTAACCAAACATGATTCTCATCCTCGTTTGTTCCAGAGAACAGAATTAGAGAATCAGCATAGTTGCCATGTAGACCCTAGATAACTTTTAAGTGTTCAAACCATCCAGACCAAAAAAAAAAAAAAAGTGTTCAAACCACAGCTTTAACTCGCAAGTTATGCGGAATTGCAGAATTCAATTTTACCAACAAGCGAGCTTCATGTTGACTTGAAGATTTTCACGTTAGGGTTTAGAAAAGGGTTTCTCGAACATAGTAAAAGCATCGATATCAACTGTAAAGACTTGTAACCATGCATACATACATACATGTATTAAATTAATAGCTCTCGTCGTTTAAGTCTCATAGGAATGGAAATACGAAAAACCATATTTAAATCTTATTTCAATCAATGGGCACGAGGAATGGCCAAGCAAAAAATGGGAACGTGAGTAACATTTTAGCTCTATCCAAAAGGATTATGGAATTTATTACCTTTTGTACCATGAAAAAGTTTTCGTCGATAGTTTTTCTTTTTAAATCTACGGTGAGATTGATAATATGTTGTGAGCCACAAAAATTAAATAAAAAATAAATTAAAAATTATTTATGAGGTCCCATTTCTTTAAAAAATTTTTATGGGGCTCACCACAATGCGTTGTTCTCACAAACTGATTGAGAGAAAGCCTGACGAGCAAAATCCTTATTTATTGTTTGAAAAAGTATCTGAGGTCAATTTAAAAAATGAAAAAGCAGTATTTTGTCTTTCAAGACTAGATATATGAGGTCACTTTAGAAAAATCACTAATTCAAACATAAAAAAGAGTAATAGATCGTTCAGTGCTTGTGTGATGCCCCAACGATATCAACTGTAATATTACAATTTAAAAGTCCGGAGATGCCGCATGTGCTCTAGAGACAAGCTTTAGGTAGGTTCAGTGTTCGTCAGACGTGTGTGAAGGACTTAATTACTGAAAGGGTTTTAATACAATCCTTGTCGATCGACTTTCGGAATGCTTAGTCTTCAAACCACAAATCCAAATATATAAACCCATAAAAATGCAGGCACTGCGAGTACTCGAGCCTAAGGATTCAGCCTGGCCTATCATACTCACAGTTTCGAATCTCGCACTTTTCAATGGTCTTCAACAGCATGTCTAAGTCAACCCCGCAAATATGCCGCACTGCAACGACTTACCATAGTAACGGGCCCAGTTTCATTACTTTCGGGATGTGAAACTAATATTATCTTCCAACCTAAAGGAGAGTACGTTACAGAGACCATCAAGCTCAAATTTCAGACGAGATGATAACCTTTTCATCAAGAAAACTTAGCCCAAAACGGGCCGGGACGCTCTCTCGTACAGATCCTCCGGCCCTGACAGGTTGTCCTCCATGTATCGTCATTATACTCGAGAATCCACCAAAGGACTCTCCGATGCGGTTACCATTGTGGGAGGGAGCACGGGTACCTTTTGTGCACTGGTTGTAAAGCGCTTCTTGCGGTGGAGTATGTCCTCCTCCTCCTCCTCCCGAGTACTCCATATTCAAACCCTTTGATATTCAGAGCTGTCTCGACTCGCCAGATAAATGGGGTTCCCCAAGCACCCAATAGCTTTCAATTCTTCACCATCTACCGCGAACACGGTCGCCGGAGAAAAATCTTCTTCGTTAGTTATTCTAGGTAAGGGACATGTGGAGTCACTTGGTTTTTTTGTTGGCCTCTTGTAGGGTTTCAATGTAGGAGATGATTTCCTTGGGCGGTAGTAAGCACATTAACATCGAGGTTGTTTGGTCAGAGGTCAATAGTCTTCAAAATTTTTGGAGTGATGGTTCCCCCCCCCGAAGACTTATTGGCCAAGATATAATCGAGATGGGTGTAGGAATCTGATATATCGCGCCCACTGAAAATATTTCAGTTTAATAGTCGACCATATATACCTATGGAGTTTAGGGCTAGGGATCGTCGGGATAGAGCTTCCGGGCTAGAACCTCACTTCATCTACACATCATCCAATCTAGAGTAGCTCAGTGTTGAGTGAAACAGACTGGAATGTTTTTTGTCTCTATTTCTTGAGATGGGTAGAATTAATCATTTTAATTACTTCCTTTTTTATTATAGAACTACAGTTGTCTGTAGAAGCTGACAACTCCAACTTTGTAGCATGATGTGCTTCTTACGAATAATATATTGAATATTTTTTACAACCGGGGGTAAAATCGGTGGCTAATAGTTGGATGCGTGCATGAATATAATGTTTTTGTTTTCTGTTAAACTAATCACGATCATTGAGAATTACAGAGACGTGCACAAAAATTGAGATGGCCGACGAAACGAATGACCAATTCTCCGTGTTGGTATATGAGGCGGGAAAAGAACAAACAAAAAAAAAAAAAAGGGGGGGGGGGGGGGGGGGGAACATCCCGCGTGCCGAAAACTTTAGCCCTTGCTGTTACCGAACAACCGGATCCGACATTCCAGGCTCGGAACCAATTTTTAGCGCTTGGACAGGTTGGCTTCGGGGCATAGTGCTTATTTTTCTAGTTAGGCTGATCCAGCCCTTCGGGGCTGGCTATGAGGTCATACTTCGAAATGGGCCCCGGCCAGTCAAACTATTTTCAAGAATTTAGCAGGACATATTTAAAAGATAGAAGAACAACACAACGTAGAAAATTATTGTACTAATAGGGGTAAGCAAAAAAAAAAATGAAATGATAATGTCACCCAAAAACCTGGATCGGACCGTACAACTGGTTGATATGGATGGAATCAACGGGTTATCAGTTAGTTCTTGATTTTAATTTTTCAGAATTAGGGGTTATCGGTTCGGTTTGTTGTTTTGAGTGGGATCTCATCCAATTGACCCAACCGAAACCTAATCCCTCATATAATACAAATGCCTATCTTTTATTGAAGTCATCTCCTTGAAAAGCCCAGAGTCCATACCCGTCAATAAAAAAAATCCAGGACTCGACTTATTTTCATGGGGATGTGTTGTATACTATGGATGGCATTTTGAAAATCCGAGTTAATTAATTGATCACTGCTATTGCTTTTTCGCGATACTTGACTCCATTTCTGACAATACGACTACACATACAAAGACATTGTTCCTTAAATTTTCCTGTAATAAGATACTAAATAACAACGTGCCAAAATGCACTGTCAACTGTCCCAAGTTGAGCACTCCTCTTTCAATCACTAGTGATTGATTCCTTTTTTTTTTAATTGACGTTTTGTGTACTCGGCACAGCACAAATAATCAGGATAATAATTGAAGAATCGAACCAGATCGATGGTTTAGTTCTCGGTGGATTCATGGAACGAGTGGATGATTTAGGTTCGCAATTGCGGGGGAAACCAATCTCTAGGCTGCGTATGTTATATTAACGATTCTGGGTTCCAAAAACTGATTCTGATTAAAAATGATTTTTTCTGATTCTGTTCCTGGATGAGTTTTGGAGAACCAGAAACGGTTTTTGATAATGCACAAAATTTATATTTGAAAAAACTGTTTTTTCTTTCTAAGTTTTTTCATTTAAGTCCAAATAACTAAGTATTACTTTGTAAAATTTAATCCTAAATGAAGGGGCTAATTTTAATGCACACCTAACATTAATGTAAAATACAATTATTTTTTTTAGCATGGCATAAAGAAAACACAAATTTTAATCATGAGGTTTGAAGTTCGATTGTAAAGTTGAGGCCACGTTTCGCATATTAAGGACTTTGGGGTTTTTTTTTTCCTCATTTTTTCTTTAAATGTTGTATTATCAAATAAATACAAACTAATAGCTAAATAACAAAATTATTCACATGAACAAAAAAATCCAAATTATGCCTGATATGAAGTATGAGTCCTTCACTATCATTTTGCAATTTTATCCTAAATCCAAGTGGGTGTTTGGGCCCAGCTCCCACGGCAGATGATACATTTTGTGAACACGACTCAGCACAAGAAAATGACTATGAGTATTATATGTTTATCCATCCGCATGTTGGATCCCCTCTTTTTCTGCAACATTTTTTGTATGAAGAGTGAAATCTAGGAAATTAGACCTCCAATTTATGAAAAATGGAGGTCAAACTAGCATAATCTAAGCTTTTTCTATTTTTAGGAAAATTCCCCCCCAAAAGTTTTTTGTGATTTTTTTTTTTTTTTTTTTTTTTAAAAATTTTCAATTTTTTTTTTAAATTTTTTTATTTTATTTATTTAGGTGGAAGAAAAAGTGGACGAAAAAACTCTGGAAGAGAAAATGTGAAAGATGTGAGATTTTCATTATGTTTTGTGATGTCATCCCAAAAGTGATTTTCTTTTTTTTCAGATACCACAAACTTTTTTTGTGTTCTGGATTTTACTTTAAAACTGATTTTGATTTTTTAAAATGTCTGGGAACAGAATCAGAAATCAGGAATTATTTGGGTTACCAAAACATGTGATTTCTCATTCTTTACTATTCTAGGAAACAGAAATCAGAGGAATTAGAATGGTTTACCATACGTTGCCTAAACAGGTGGTTTTCTGTTCTAGAAATGGGTGAACTATCATAATTCTGAAGCTAATCACCTCTAATTACCAATCTGTCAGTATTAGGTTATCAACAAGCGGGTGGTGGCCCACTCAGCGTATCCAGGAGCTCGAGAGATAAATGGTCCAGTTTGTGGAAAAGGTCTTACATGAGAAATCCTTGCTTGTCCATCTTTTTGAGACGCGTTGCCCAAAAACCCACTTATTGTCATCTTAATCTGCGGACACCTAATAAAGTCATAAACAAGTTGAAGTACATTTTCTATAGGGATGAACCATGTGTTTTTGATAGTGGGGTCTGAAAGAAAATTCAGAAAAAACGACGTGCCATGGGTGGTGTCTTAGGACAAGATTGCCTGGCATTAAGGCCCATGGATTTTGGCTTTGATTGAACTTTTCGGATTGTACTGACCGATAATTCTTTGAAAGTTGAGGAGCGCAAAATTTGTGCATCAAAAGGAATTTTGAAAATTGACATTTAGAAACACCAAAGGCACCCTTCATTGGGTATTAAGCCCAAACGGTAACGGCGGCATCTATCAACACTTTGCTGAGACGATTCAAAAAAGCCCGTAAAGTTTCTTGGGTTTTTTTACCTCCATAAAAAGGTGCTAAAACACAGTCCTAAAACCATAATGCCATATAACAACCGCAAATCAGATTGGTTTAAAACCAGTCTTATGACTCTATCTATCGTTTTTTCTTACTTTCAGAATATCCAATGGGACATGAAAAATTCTCTCCCCAGCTTAATCCAGGGACAAGTAACGGTGCGAAAGCTAGCATAGGCATTCGCGCAAAGGTCCCAATGCATCCGAAGTAAACAGTGGTCGTCTGCGATGGCGATTTCCCTGTCTGCTGAAACACTTCACTAGATATAAGTCCTACGTATCTCAGGGAAAACAACCTTTCTGTGCTTCCAGTACACAAGAAGGAAAAAAGGACGAGTATTTACTCTTACGCGCGTAGACAAAGGGGCAAATTCTCCTGTTCTTGAGATGGAGTATATCTGCCAATTAATGTCGGCAGTGCTCTTTCTGAAGTTGTAGTGGTTAGCTCAAAAGTGATACAGTTTCCACTAATTCTAGCCTCATTGGAAGTGATCAAGGAGGTCACTCAACAATTGCATGCGTTGGTTCTGGCGAGTTCAGACAATCTGTCAGGGTCTGTAGAACTAAGGCTCCTCTTAGTTCCCACTTGCTAGTGTTGCAAAATCTGGAAAAAGTGGCCGCCGCTATGGTTGCAGATCACTACCTTAATTGTTCCAAATCATGAACATCCAATGCCTCCAATACCGATTTTCACCAAACCCAAGGTGCCGCAAAAGAAATTGCTTTCCTTTTGTATTTCTGTTTTCGGAGACTAGTGCTCTATCTCCACTAGAACAAAAGGGGGAATTAACATAAATGAGACCCCCCCGCGAGCCAGAATTTTCAGTATAAAAAACCCTCTCCAGGTGGGGAGGATTCGTGAGCATTACAACTCGTTCTTCTTCCTCACAATAGTTTTGTGAACAACCAAATTGAAGGAATGGAGTTATCTCCGATGGGCCAAGTTCGTTTGCATCCTCGCATTGCTTTCCTGATGTAAGCGTGGACGTACAGGGGACTCACGCTGCAGGCGAGTGTGGGAAGTCCGACGACCCCCGACCGCCGAGGCCATGAAGCTGGCCCCCTGCGAGGAGGCCGCACAGGATGCGAAGGCCCCCGCCGTGTCCGACAGCGCTGCACCCAGGAAGAGCATAGGGAAGAGCCCAAGCTGACCTCTGCGCGGTGATGCTCTCGAGCACTGCCAAGGCTTCTGGTATCAAGCCCGAGATTGCCATCACACTCCCCAGCGCCTGCAACTGCAAACATCACCGACCCCCAGTGGCTACAAGTGCGGAGGTATGTAAACGACCACAGCGGCAGATTATTACTCTATGCCGTTGCGCCCGGTTGATTTCTCAATCTAAATGTGATTATTACCTTTTCTGAATTGGTGGCATTGTGCTGAATTTCTGGTCCACCTTCTACGTTCCAAAATTGATCTCTCTTGTTCTATGCAGCTTATACCTTGCCATGATGGAAGACCATATGACTCAGATATGTGGTTGTGAATGGTTCCACAGTAACTGATGCTTGAAGCTCTGTCGTTTCATAGCAATAAAAAGGGACAGGAGCTTGCTTTGTTGTAATCTATGAATCTACCTTCCTATCTACCTTAATTAAAATCGAAGAGCATTGTCTGGGCGTTCTCAGTTGCAGAATCTTCCAATCGGTTTCATTCCTTGCTGGTTGTTTGGAACTTTTCTGCGCATAGCTCCCCAGCAGAAGCAGACATTGCCAGATGAATGCGTAAACTCCACAGAACCCAAATTTTTTCAAAGATTCTTCGGCTCGAACGTGGCACAAGATCATTGGGCTCAGCCGACACATATCCCGGTAGCATCAATTAGGGAAAACCATAAATCAAAAAGGAGGAAAAAGATCCAAGACGATAGACCCCAAGATGTGGCTCTGGAATCTTTGTCGTCATCCCACCCTCTAATCGCTTCATTTTCTGCTTTTTTCCACCTTTAACGACCATAAACTTAACAGGCAAACAACCAAATGGAAAAAAGCAAAGACTGTCCCACAAGCTCACGGATACGGCTTTGCTTTTTTTGAACGGTGGATCACGCTTCGGATATGGAATAACCTCAGAGGCTCTAAAGCTTAGGATAAGAGGAAAAGACGGCTAGTAAAAAAGGCAAAAAGGGCGAACATTGCGAACAGTTTGAAAGAACAAACATCACTTTGGTCTTAGAAAAAGACAAAAGAAAAAACACGAATGGGGACAGATATAGGGCCATCCCATGTGGAGCACGTAACCCGCCTAATGGGGCCATTCGACAGAACTAAAACTTGGAACCTCAATAAAACAGACTCCATGCAGCAACAGAACATAAGATGATGCGTTTCGAAATGGAACAAGTATGTGCCTAGCTGGTCATGAAGCCATTAAGCCATCCTCTGCATTCAGTGTAAAACCTCAATTTGAAACGTACCACAATTCAAAGCTTCTCAAAGACACAACAAAGGAGTAAAGATGAAAATCATCCTGTCAGACGGCTACTGCAATAGATATTCACTGTATGAGATGAATCTATACTATAAGCGGTGTTCATTCGCACGAACAGCCTATGCTACTGTGTCCTATCCATGTGCCGAACAACCTCAAAGTCCCATAAATAAGACTATACAGACCACCACTAGATATAAGGGAAATCAGCACACCACATAAATAGGTTGTTAGATACTTTTTTATATTACTTTGTAAAGCCTCCAAAATT
>JAGVVM010007109.1:0-18125 GCA_019149425.1 Psidium friedrichsthalianum
GGATTTCATCAATGGCCTACCCCCGACCCTTTGAGATGGTGGACAAGTGGATAGGGTTCTTGATGAATACGGCTTTGATTTTGATGGCCATATCAATATTATTTTACTTGGGGTGAAAAAGAAGAACTCGCTAAATCGTTGTCCTGACGCAGATAGATAACGAGGAGGTGGAACGGGGAAACTTCTTTGTGCGAAGTCCCCACAACAACAACAAAAACAACAAAAACAATGCAATTTGCCCATCACTCGGTGTTCAAGAAACTACGTAGAAGTTTCCGGTGGGATATAGATTCGATCGATCTTGAACATTTTGATCTCCTTAACTTTCATTCTCGGCACTTAGAGTCCTCTTGGATCTGGTAGATCTGGTTGTCTAATTACTAGATGCTCCGACTTTTGTATATAATGGGGTTTTTCTTTAGCGGGTTAATCGGTTTTTAGTGTTGGCGGATCGATCTTAACTTAAAACGAAAAGGCAGGTAAACATGTTTTGGTTGGGTCATAGGTTTTGGTACGTTGTTGCTGCTGTGACCAAGGCATTCTCTGCAACGTTTTGGACATGCCAACTATGATCAAAGTGAGAGTAACTGATATTGCTCTAGCTAAACCCTAATTACCCAAGAAAATACAGAGACTTTTGAACCCTAACTCATAATAACTATCTACAAAGCTCGGAGTTCTTGATTGAAACTCGTAATAATTCGTAATCCGTAATAATAATTTGATTTTTTTTCTGCATTTTCATAAAAAATCTTGCTTATGCTTAATGTTCAAGATATTAGAATAGGTAGGGATCTAATCTTTTAGTCTTGATGCCCAATTGCTTGAGCTTGATTTTCATGCTATTCGAACTCCGTCCGGCGGTGATCCTGAGAGTACAAGCTTTAGCTTCTAAATTGAATTAATAATAATGATGGATAATTCCAACAAGCCTCACATTCCTTATACCACCTCACCAAACTTTTTTAGCAGTTTCCCCCATTTCCAGAGCTTCATGATCATCTCATCGACCTTTTTGCCAAAGAAAGAAGGATAGATCAAAGAAAACACGAATTGACAAAATCAACTGTTTTATTGGAAGTCACACAGTCATGATCAACAAGAACAAGAAGAGGGAGGAGGAGAAGAAGAACAACACGACAAACTATCATTTTTCTCCTTCTGTTTCAAGACTCGGAGAGAGAGAAATCGGGTTTCGCCGGCGACTTGCAAAACTTTGCCGGAAACTACTCCGGCCAGGATTTTCCCACTTAAAGGAAAATTAAAGGAAAAAAATTTAAGAAAAGAGAATAAAAAATTAGCGAATATACCCCGAGAGCTAAACTCGTGACGAGAACGTCAGAAACACCCCCAAGACAAGGAAAGAAAGGAAAAGGACGCCGTCGAGCTTCTCTGCGTTAGGTGAACAAGTTGAGGAGCTTCATCTCCGGCTCTCCCACATTACTGTAGCTCTCGAAGCAAGTTTGGTCGTGTCTGACTCCTCCAGTTCATCGACGGGGACCCTGGCCGCCGCGTCTGATGGTCGGCCTTGAGGACTGACTTCTTCTTGGCCTGGAAGTTCGTCGGCTTGAGGCGGAGATCAAGATCGATCGGCTGGAGAGGAGGAGATTAGCGTTGTCGGCGGCATCGTCGAGCCTCTTGCGCTTTGGGGGACCCTCGACCTCGAGGTCGAGAATCGGGATCCCGGATTCGGATCGCCAAGCTTCCATGCGTCGGCACGCGTGTCGCCGGCGTCCGAGGCCTCGTCGGAAGCGGGAGGGAGGCGTCGCCGCCGTCAAGGAGCTCAGGCAGGCCCGAAGCGAGCCGCGCGGAGACTGTCTCGACCGCGGCCTGGCAGACGTGCCAGTTTGGCCGTCCACAGCAGCCCCACCGCCCCGTTCACTGGTTCACCGTTCTTCCACACGCTTCGAACAGAAGCGACTGGAAAAGCGCGTACTGTAAACAGTAAAATAAAAGAAAAGAAAAGCTAAGCTGTCAGAGAACTGAACGGGGGACAGACTCATGGCAACGAGATCAGAGGACGTGATTCAATGTCGAGATCACCAGATCACCGAGGTGTGCCGTACCGGGTCTCTGCGTTTCGGGGACGGCGGAGATGAAGGGACATGAGGCGGCGCGGCCGAAGAACTTGGCGACGAAGACGGTGGCGTAGCCCTGGGCCTCGGGGCTCTCGATCCACTGCAGGCAAGGCCGCAAGATGCAGGACTCGCTGCAGCCCTTCCTCAGAACTCGGCAACCGTTGCAACTCATATCTTATCGATCTCTCCCAATTCAAGAAACAAGAAAAAAAGAACAGGCCACCGATGATCTCGAAGCCTTTCTTCCTTTCCTTTTCACTTTAACAGCGCCCCCTCAGATGATTCTTCACTTCACTTGAAAGTTCGAGGGTTTAAAGCAGTCTCGGATCGCTTTGACCCAAGGGAATGGATGTAGAGAGAGAGAGGGGAAAATTTTGGATTGAAGGGTGCAAGGGAGGAGATATATAGATGCAGGGATGATTGGGGTGGTGGGGGTATTGGGTTAACTAGGGTTAGGTTAAATTTGAAGGAATCTTGGAAATGCTTGGCTTAAATTATTCAAGAAATGGAGCATCGGTCTTGAAAGATAAGATCTATCCTATTCTTGAAATATTTTATTTAAGAACTCTATCTAATATATGCCGTCGTTCACTCCTTAGCAACCTGACACCAGGGGCTCCGAAGAAGAACATTGTTTTTTGAGATGTGATTTGGATTTGGGAGTCCCTAAATTCACAGAGTAAATTAGTAAATTGACATTGTTAGTAAATCACACCACCCTCATTTAGTAGTGGGAAACCAAGAAATTTTTAGTCAACTCTCTTTAGTTATTGTAAAGCTGAGAGTATATATGTCTTGGAATGGGAGAGTAAAATTCAAGAGATAGCGGTTGCTGTGTTCTTTTCTTTACTCTAAAATAGCTTGCGCTTTTCGAACCGACGCTTGTTTATGTTAGTGCATCTCACGTGATCTATACATAGGAAATGATTTACAATTCTATATAATGTGATAACATGTAAATGTAAATATAATTCTTTTTTATAAGTGGTTATTTGCGAAAAGGACGGGTCAAAATGAGTTCATTAGAAGGAGAAATCCAATTGATGAAGGAGAGTTTGCTAGCGAATTTTACCGAACCCTTGCTTACCAAGAAAAGGAAAAAAAAAAAAGAAATATGCGGGTCTTTACTAATGGTCATTTTTTCTTGAGAATGTAGAAATGTCAAGAATCGAAATGAGGGGAAAAGGAATCTCAGATCAAAGAGAGGCGAGATAATCGAGTGATTCATAAACTTGCCCCGCGATTTAAGGATTGGATCCCTTTTAGCTAGCATGCCGAGCTTCAAAAATCTCCATCAACTCTCTTTGATCAATTAAATTTCTCCCTCAATAAACTCACTTTCAACTATCTTTCTCTTTTAACAGGTTAGTTATCAATATATGAAAAAGTACTTCTCTAATCCGTTCGCTCTCTCCCATGAGAGACATACAAAAGTAGCTATTGCTATCATCTTTCTATATCTAATTAGGGGATTTTTTTTTTCTGTATAATTAAAAGGGTGTGGAGATCCACAATTAGGGAATTGCTCCAACGCTAAAGTGACCTTTTTTTTTTTCCAAGTTGAAATTGGAGAAATCAACATGAAATCAGGTTAGGGGAGGAGGAGGTGCTTGGGGGGATTGGGTGGGGTGGTGGGGGATGTTGTAACGCGTGGGCACTTCTTGTTGTTATCTTTTCTTTTTCTTCCCGGTGTTGGGGGGGTGTGTTCAGATTCCAAAGTCTTGGGCGTAAGCGGCTCCGGGTTTCCGCAGTGGGTCGTCCCTCCACCGTTGGATTGCTCCTTTTCTAAAGTTGAGTCCCTGTTTGATTGGCTTTCTCTTTCATTTGATTTGTTTATTTATTTATTCAAAGTTGCCCAGTTTTCTCATTTTGCATCATAAGATACTCTTGATGGGAAATTTTGTATCCTTGCACCAAAAGAAAAAAAAAAAAAAAAGAAGAAAAGTTGGGTTTTTTGTGTGGTGGATTGTGGTGGTGTGCCACGAGGGGAATGGACAATCAATGGCATATATTCGCATCCCCAAGGTGGGGCCTGGAGAATTCCAAGTGGGGTGGAGAAAATTGAAGTAATTAATACATTCCGATTGACTAATTTTTTAGGGGTCTAGTGCCCTAGATGAAGGAAGAGCTTAATGGTGATCTTAAATGAATGGAATAGATAATTTGGTTAATTTAAGCTTAAAAAGGAAGTCAAGACCATTGGGTTTGTAATACTATAAGGATTAGAGTCAAATTAAAGACAAGAGTGTTGGAGACTGGCTCGACTGGGCGCGGCGCCCATGTAGGTGACGTTGCCAATGTCCTCCCTCATTGCACCGTTTCAAAAGTTTCTCAGTGCTTTAGTTACAGTAGTGGAAAGAGACATTGTAGTTTTCAGTAGATGATTGGCAAATTTCTCACAGTTACTGTATGTTGGCTTCATCACCGAGGGATCGGCGAAGGAAGAAACAAAAGAAGAAAAATAGAAGAAAAAATTTTAAAAAATATGGAAATATTAAGGATCAAAGAAATATTTAAAGATATAGAACCATTAAAGAATTTAATTTTTTAAAAAAGTATAAAAATTTCTACGTTAAAGCTGGTCGTGCCATATAGGACCGGTCGGGTCCACGTCAATAATTTTCGACCAAACTATTAAGAAATAAATCTAATCAGATTTTCCCTACCAAATGGCGAAAAATATTTTCCAATTCGTTTTCAAGTTTTAGCCAAATACCGAAAAATGTCTTCTTGAAAAATGTCTTCCAAAAAAATCTCATTTTTCTCGAAATAAGTGGAGCCTTACAATAACTTGAAGTAGTTTAAAAGTTGTCTCACCCAATTTTATGGTACTGTAGCTTCAAAATAAGTACCAAATTTGATTTTACAAAAAATTAAAAACGTTGTAATGGCGTAGCCATGCTTGTACCATGATAGACAAATGAATCGAATTGAACAAGAATAAGAAATAAAATCAACCATATTACTGCCTTTTCACTTCACTGGGTTTCTACTCCTTTTATCAAATTTTTCTCATAGCAATCTGTGAACCCAGCCTGCAATTATTAGTGGAAAGAGTTTATTCTTATACTATGGAAAAAGGAAATTTTGGTACATGTGTGCGAATGATCTATCACGAACGACACTCTCCTTGATGTCTAAAAAAAATCTGGACAACTGATTTATGAGAATGAGGAACAATCGCATATTTGAGTATCTATTTGTACAAGTCAAGTCTCTTTGTGATAAAAAGGGTATTACAAGACATTTGACTAGTCCCAGCACCTTGCAACAAAATGGGGTTGCTGAGAAAAGGAATAGAACCTCAGTGAAAATGGTTTTAGTGTATGATGATCAAGGCAAATCTACAGATCTCATACCAGGGAGAAGCGTCATTGACTGCCGCCCATATACTCAATCGTGTGCCATCTAAGTCGGTCACTTCTACTCCTTATGAATTATGGATTAATAGAAAACCAGATTTAAGCAATCTGCGACTTGGGATTATGCATCATTTTTTCATGACTCTTCCCATAAACATGAAAAATTAGGTCATAGAGGAAAGAAATATATCTTCATTAGATACTCTAAACACTCCAAAGGGTATGTGCTTGTACGTGAATAGGCTGATGGAAGTGTAATTGAAATAGAGTCATGAGATGTTACATTCTTGGAGAACGATTTTCCTATTATAAGTGAGATTGATAATGATTTTCAATTATATGAGATGGAAAATCCGATAGCACGCTCACTAATGTGGTTGAGGAAAATAACGATTTACCTCAGCTTACTAGACCTAGTGTGTAGCATCGTATAGTGAACTGAATCCACGAAGTTCAATTACATAAGGTAATTGTACAAGAATTTCCCATTGTCGTTTTGAGATTGAAGGGAAAGCATTTATGATTGCTAAGAAAATGATGCAGAGCCTAAGACAATTGAAAAGGCTCTCTCATCTCCTAACAAGGAAGAATGGAGAAATGCTTTGGAAGAATAAATGGAGTCTATGAGAACAAATCGTGTTTAGGACTCGATTGATCTGCCACCCGAATGCAGGGTTATTGAAAATAAATGGATTTTCAAGATTAAGCGTATGGTGGATGAATCCATTAAAAAGTATAAGGCTCACCTTGTGGTGAAAGGCTATACTCAACAAGAGAGCCAAAACTATGAGGAAACATGTTCACCAATTACAAGGTTTGCCTTCATACACCTTATCCTAGCTATAGTCGCAAATTTGGACTTAGAATTACATCAAATTGATCTAAAAATGGCATTTCTCAATAGAGAACTAGATGAGAAAATCTATGTAAAGTAATCCATAGGTTTCATGGTTAAAGGTCAGGAGCGTAAAATTTGCAAGCTTGATCATTCGATAGATGGCCTTAAGCAATCATCTAGACAATGTTACCTTCGTTTTCATCAAGTTATAACTTTTTTTGGGTTTATGATGATAAAAGAAGATCACTAAGTGTATGTCAAATAGTTCAAGGATAAATTTGTGGTTTTATTACTTTATGTTAATGGTATTCTGTTAGCTGATAATGATAAGGGTTTAATTATCACCATAAAAGAATAGTTGTTCTCTTTTTTTTTTTTTAATGAAGTACATGGGAGAAGTTGCTTATATATTAAGAGTTGAAATAGAAAGAGATCATTCAAGAAATCTTCTTATTCTATCTCAAGAGTCTTCTATTAAAAAGATTCTTGAACGCTTCAATATGCGGATATAATACAAGGTAAATGCCTGAGCTCTAAGATGTGTCCTAAGACTCTAGAAGAAAAGAAAGAAATATAAATTGTTCCTTACTCTAGTGCAGTCGGGAGTTTGATGTATGTTATAATGTGTACTCAACCCGACATATGTCATACGGTGGGGTTAGTGAGGTGATACCAATCAAATCCTTGCGCTTGAAAGCAGTTAAGAGAATTTTGAGATACTTGAAAGGCACTATGGACTATCAAATTTATTATCAAGGGAGCTATTTACGCTTAACCAATGCTGATTGGGGAGAAGAATTATATGCCCCTAAATCGATAGCTAGGTATGCGTTCTTGCTTAATAAAGATACAATTTCTTGGAGAAGCAAGAAATAGACTGTGTTGACACTTGATTTTTAATCTCTTTTATTTTTAAAAAATAAATTAAAAATATCATAAAAATTCATAAAAATGAAAAATAAGCTTCAAAAGAATAGGCTAAGCCTAGAGAACCAATTTATGAGCAAAAAATAATTTTTAAATTTTTTCGACATTTTAATATTATTTTTAATTCGAAAATACCTCAAAAAAATAGCATTTTTATCGGAAAAATATGAAAAAAATTTAATTGATTTTATTTTAGTTTGAATTTCATTTTTTCACTTTAAACCTTGAAAATTCGATCAGAAGCCTTGATTTCGAAAATTTTACAATTAGGTCCTTAAAAGAACAAAAATCACAAATTGAGTCTTTTCTAGCATTTTATCACTTTGTGCTGGTTATGACATTGCCTTCTTACAACTTTAATTTCATTTTGGTCCAATCATTTCACATTTTCAAACACTTTTGAAAAAGGACCTACTTTCAAATATCCGTTAAAATTGGACTTTCATGCAAAATCTCACAAGAAGCCTTCTAGGACCTTTGCCCCCCAGTGTGGCCAATTTGAATTGCTTTGTGATTTGTGATCCTCAATATGATGGTGAATGTGCTTACGCATGCTTAATTGAGTGGCCCATTAATCTAACTCGATGAGCACTTGGCTCGCCGTCATATGTATACCTGATTGAAGTTGGATGTGAATGCTTAACTAGGTGCTGTAAAAGGCGAGCTGATATAGCACTCGAGGGTTAAACATATGTGCATAAGAAGCATGTAACTATATTTAGACTAAGATTCGTATAGTGGATATGTTTGATTAAATGACATATGCTCTTATAAAAAGAGAAAATCTGCTATATAGGATGTAATTCATACTATATGTGATTATTCAACAGATAGGGGAGATGAGTATAATTATCCATGTTTACTCATCATGTGAGTCATTGACGTAATTTATGAATTGGACAGCTCATTTTGTACCTTATATGCTTCTGACTATGTTTTCAAAGTAACGGATTAATGTTGCTACTTTATCATGTTATCAATGGTCATGAAATTAATATGTCTATATGGGACGTATCTAGAAAACAGTTATTCTGAAATAGAGAGAGACATGAGTGCAAAAGAAGACTATTGCTGATTTACATCTACCACATATATTTATCAGTCGACCAATTCTATCGCCTATTGTGGGTACCTATCTAATTGGAAATACATAGTGAGTTAAGAAAAGTCAAGTATAACATTTAAGGGATAGATATACTTAGATTGATATAATAAAATATATCTGGGCACTGTGAGACATTGCTTACTTTTTTTGGGTTGTCACCGTTATGTATCCCTAATAGGTGCATAATCTGAGCTCCCAGTGCAGGTATATTCACGGGTCACACAACGTATATGCGAGTATGAATTGTTTTAAAGTAGATGATGTTGAATGATTTACATTCTTGATAAAGCATTAGCAAGCCCATCATGTCGGGTTGGAGATGTTATATCTATGTCAATGACGGGGTGTTTTCGATGAAAGTGTGCATTTATGAGGCACCATTTGATAGACGTCCCACGAAGAGATGTATTTTGAAAGGCACCATCTTCTTATCCGTGAGGAAGTTAATAGAATAACTTCAATGGGACATGAAAAAGAATGATGTTTACAAAACATATGGAACGTTCTCCTCCCCCACCTCCGATTACTTTTGCCAAAGATTGGCATTTATATTGTGAAACATGAATATTTTTTGCTTGTAATTATATTCAGACTAGCGTGGGTTTGTAGATTTGCTGAGGATGTGCTGGTGATTCAACGACATTTCTCGGTAATTCTGCAGTCATGCATCAAAAAAGGTTAGTTGTATTTGTCGACGAATTCTTCCTAGCACTTAGAAAGCTATACATTTAAGGAGGAAGACCATTTTTTAAGATCACGGTCATGTTCCTTTCCCGCAAGCCCACCAAAACAGTAAATGCTTCCCTCGCCCACAGATTCGGGGAGGAAATCACGGTAATCGCATCTAGACTCTTCTGCCTATCCTACATATTTTTGGCTCAAACTTCGTCTCTTTTGATTCCAAGAAACAAAAAATGGTTGCTCAGTTCCGCTGCGTAGGTTTAAGATCCCATCGTACTTACCCGGTATGCGAAGTTGCTTCAGTTCAATCTCTGTGGCAAGAATTAGGAGAGTGTTTCAATCCAATTGCCAAGTATATATCGCGAGAATGTCGGAGCCACATGTCTAAGTGCGAATCTAGTGTTCCATTCTGCGCTGAAAAATTGACTTCCACTTCGTCCCAGATCATCATCCATAGAAAGGATTACTTCGAGTTTCGCATGTTTCATCTGCTGACCTACTTGCAGAAGCACTCACCATAATCGTTATCCCGATAACGACACCCTGCATCGCATTCGAAGGTTGGAGTCTCCCATCGTTGTCATGATGTAAATAAGCATTGGCCGTATGGAGAGTGACATTGGCTTCGTGAGGCATCGACCATAAAATTGATATTGAACCAATAAGCCCAAATTCTTGTTCCTTTTCACTGTCACAATTGTCTGAACATTATTACAATGACTCTTGCTCCTTCTCAACACCCTTCATCATGATCGAAGGTTGGAGTCTCCCATCGTTGTCATGACGGAAATAGGCATTGGCCATATGTAGAGTGACATTGGCTTCATGAGCATTGGCCATAAAATTGACATTGAACCAATAAGCCAAATTCTTGTTCCTTTTCACCGTCGCGATTATCTGAACATTAGTACAATGACTCTTGTTCCTTTTCGACACCCTTCATCGCTATTGAAGGTTGGAGTCTCCCATTGTTGTCACGACGGAAATAGTATTGGCCATATGGAGAGTGACATTGGTTTCGTGAGGCATCGGCCATAAAATTGATACCGAGTCCAATAAGCCAAATTCTTGTTCCTTTTTGCCATCGCAATTATCTGAACATTAGTACAACGACTCTTGTTTCCTTTTCGACACCCTTCATCGCAAACGAAGTTTGGAGTCTCCCATTGTTTGTCATGATGAAAATAGCATTGGCCATATGGAGAGCGACATTGGCTTCATGAGGCATTGGCCACAAAATTGATATTGAACCAATAAGCAAACTTCTTGTTGTTCTTTTTGCCCGTCAATTATCTAAATATTAGTACACAATGACTCTGGTGAAATCTGGAGGAGTCTATAGCAGTGCAATTTGTTCTCATCACCGTTTGCCCCCTTGAGGCCGTCGAGAACTAAACATTCACGCATTTGTTCTTTATTTGGTTTTAAGGTACAAACTAGGGTCGCCAACACAAAGCCCTTGTGGAAGGACCGCCAAGGCTTCTACTATGCATACATGCGTGCCATTTGAACATGAAAGCCCGAACCCTAATCTACGTCACACTTGCAATGCAATCTCTCATAAATCGCTCTGGCAACGAAAAGGATACCACACACATTTTATGCATTCACAGAGGCAAATAAGATATGAGTCAACCTATTTATAGGCATAGAACAATCTTTTTAAGGGTTTCCCTCCTTCCAAAAAGCGCCGCCCAAAATCTCCTCCTGCAGGGCTCCCCCTCCCCCTCCCCCTCCCTGTTTTCCATTCACTCTATATTCTCATTTCATTTTTAAGTCTCCTTTGTTGATTTTGCGGACGAACCACCTCATCGACTTTCCTCCACGTGGAGGAAGTCGATGAGGTGGTTCGTCCGCAAAATCAACAAAGGAGACTTAAAAATGAAATGAGAATATAGAGTGAATGGAAAACAGGGAGGGGGAGGGGGAGGGGGAGCCCTGCAGGAGGAGATTTTGGGCGGCGCTTTTTGGAAGGAGGGAAACCCTTAAAAAGATTGTTCTATGCATAAATAGGTTGACTCATATCTTATTTGCCTCTGTGAATGCATAAAATGTGTGTGGTATCCTTCGTTGCCAGAGCGATTTATGAGAGATTGCATTGCAAGTGTGACGTAGATTAGGGTTCGGGCTTCATGTTCAAATGCACGCATGTATGCATAGTAGAAGCCTTGGCGGTCCTTCCACAAGGCTTTGTGTTGGCGACCCTAGTTTGTACCTTAAAACCAAATAAAGAACAAATGCGTGAATGTTTAGTTCTCGACGGCCTCAAGGGGGCAAACGGTGATGAGAACAAATTGCACTGCTATAGACTCCTCCAGATTTCACCAGAGTCATTGTACTAATATTTAGATAATTGACGGCAAAAAGGAACAAGAAGTTTGCTTATTGGTTCAATATCAATTTTGTGGCCAATGCCTCATGAAGCCAATGTCGCTCTCCATATGGCCAATGCCTATTTTCATCATGACAACAATGGGAGACTCCAAACTTCGTTTGCGATGAAGGGTGTCGAAAAGGAACAAGAGTCGTTGTACTAATGTTCAGATAATTGCGATGGCAAAAAGGAACAAGAATTTGGCTTATTGACTCGGTATCAATTTTATGGCCGATGCCTCACGAAACCAATGTCACTCTCCATATGGCCAATACCTATTTCCGTCGTGACAACAATGGGAGACTCCAACCTTCAATAGCGATGAAGGGTGTCGAAAAGGAACAAGAGTCATTGTACTAATGTTCAGATAATCGCGACGGTGAAAAGGAACAAGAATTTGGCTTATTGGTTCAATGTCAATTTTATGGCCAATGCCTCATGAAGCCAATGTCACTCTACATATGGCCAATGCCTATTTCCGTCATGACAACGATGGGAGACTCCAACCTTCGATCATGATGAAGGGTGTTGAGAAGGAGCAAGAGTCATTGTAATAATGTTCAGACAATTGTGACAGTGAAAAGGAACAAGAATTTGGCTTATTGGTTCAATATCAATTTTATGGTCGATGCCTCACGAAGCCAATGTCACTCTCCATACGGCCAATGCTTATTTCCATCATGACAACGATGGGAGACTCCAACCTTCGATTGCGATGCAGGGTGTCGTTATCGGGATAACGATTATGGTGAGTGCTTCTGCAAGTAGGTCAGCAGATGAAACATGCGAAACTCGAAGTAATCCTTTCTATGGATGATGATCTGGGACGAAGTGGAAGTCAATTTTTCAGGCGAGAATGGAACACTAGATTCGCACTTAGACATGTGGCTCCGACATTCTCGCGATATATACTTGGCAATTGGATTGAACACTCTCCTAATTCTTGCCACAGAGATTGAACTGAAGCAACTTCGCATACCGGGTAAGTACGATGGGATCTTAAACCTACGCAGCGGACTGAGCAACCATTTTTGTTTCTTGGAATCAAAAGAGACGAAGTTTGAGCCAAAATAATGTAGGATAGGCAGAAGAGTCTAGATGCGATTACCGTGATTTCCTCCCCGAATCTGTGGCGAGGGAAGCATTTACTGTTTTGGTGGGCTTGCGGGAAAGGAACATGACCGTGATCTTAAAATGGTCTTCCTCCTTAAATGTATAGCTTTCTAAGTGCTAGGAAGAATTCGTCGACAAATACAACTAACCTTTTTTGATGCATGACTGCAGAATTACCGAGAAATGTCGTTGAATCACCAGCACATCCTCAGCAAATCTACAACCCACGCTAGTCTGAATATAATTACAAGCAAAAATATTCATGTTTCACATATAAATGCCAATCTTTTGGCAAAAGTAATCGGAGGTGGGGGAGGAGAACGTTCCATATGTTTTGTAAACATCATTCTTTTTCATGTCCCATTGAAGTTATCTATTAACTTCCTCACGGATAAGAAGATGGTGCCTTTCAAATACATCTCTTCGTGGGACGTCTATCAAATGGTGCCTCATAAATGCACACTTTCATCGAAACACCCCGTCATTGACATAGATATAACATCTCCAACCCGACATGATGGGCTTGCTAATGCTTTATCAAGAATGTAAATCATTCAACATCATCTACTTTAAAACAATTCATACTCGCATATACGTTGTGTGACCCGTGAATATACCTGCACTTGGGAGCTCAGATTATGCACCTATTAGGGATACATAACGGTGACAACCCCAAAAAAGTAAGCAATGTCTCACAGTGCCAGATATATTTTATTATATCAATCTAAGTATATCTATCCCTTAAATGTTATACTTGACTTTTTCTTAACTCACTATGTATTTCCAATTAGATAGGTACCCACAATAGGCGATAGAATTGGTCGACTGATAAATATATGTGGTAGATGTAAATCAGCAATAGTCTTCTTTTGCACTCATGTCTCTCTCTATTTCAGAATAACTGTTTTTCTAGATACGTCCCATATAGACATATTAATTTCATGACCATTGATAACATGATAAAGTAGCAACATTAATCCGTTCTTTGAAAACATAGTCAGAAGCATATAAGGTACAAAATGAGCTGTCCAATTCATAAATTACGTCAATGACTCACATGATGAGTAAACATGGATAATTATACTCATCTCCCCTATCTGTTGAATAAATCACATATAGTATGAATTACATCCTATATAGCAGATTTCTCTTTTTATAAGAGCATATGTCATTTATCAAACATATCCACTATACGAATCTTAGTCTAAATATAGTTACATGCTTCTTATGCACATATGTTTAACCTCGAGTGCTATATCAGCTCGCCCTTTACAGCACCTAGTTAAGCATTCACATCCAACTTCAATCAGGTATACATATGACGGCGAGCCAAGTGCTCATCGAGTTAGATTAATGGGCCCACTCAATTAAGCATGCGTAAGCACATTCACCATCATATTGAGGATCACAAATCACAAAGCAATTCAAATTGTTCAAGAAATGGGACTCAAGATCAGCCTTTGTATGCACACATCATGATTTCCCATTGACCCCGTTGATCGCTTAAGAATGAGTTGGTTCTAATGGACCCATGAAATTCCTTCCTCCCCCCCCCCCCCCCACCCCACAAAAAAAAAAAAAAAATCCGGCGTTGTCATGCGCCGCTCCTAAAATTCTTCTAACACATCACACATGCACTTAGGCTTTTGGGCCTTGGAGATCAATCAATCAAAACAAGATTAAGGAGCCAAGACGATCAGTTATAGAATCAAGCTGATTATGTTTAGGTATGGCTACCACTGAAGATGAGGTCCGATTGCAATGGTTTCAAGCATTTAAAGGAAACTTAAGGTGTGTTTTTAAACTTCATGAGGATCATTTTTTGTATTTTTACAATGCATCTACCCGAAAATACCAAAAAATGACCACATTGTTCCGAAATATGTCCGACCAAAAATGGTAATCTTAAAACATTGGTTAAGCGTAAATAGCTCCCTTGATAATAAATTTGATAGTCCATAGCGCCTTTCAAGTATCTCAAAATTCTCTTAACTGCTTTCAAGCGCAAGGATTTGATTGGTATCACCTCACTAACCCCACTATATGACATATGTCGGGTTGAGTACACATTATGCATACATCAAACTCTCGACTGCACTAGAGTAAGGAACAATTTATATTTCTTTCTTTTCTTCTAGAGTCTTAGGACACATCTTAGAGCTCAAGCATTTACCTTGTATTATATCCGCATATTGAAGCGTTCAAGAATCTTTTTAATAGAAGACTCTTGAGATAGAGTAAGAAGATTTCTTGAACAATCTCTTTCTATTTCAACTCTTAATATATAAGCAACTTCTCCCATGTACTTCATTCAAAAAAAAAAAAGAGGACAACTATTCTTTTATGATGATAATTAAACCCTTATCATTATCAGCTAACAGAATATCATTCACATAAAGTAATAAAACCCAAATTTATCCTTGAACTATTTGACATACACTTAGTGATCTTCTTGGATCATCATAAACCCTAAAAAAGTTATAACTTGATGAAAACGAAGGTAACATTGTCTAGATGATTGCTTAAGGCCATCTATCGAATGATCAAGCTTGCAAATTTTACGCTTCTGACCTTTAACCATGAAACCTATGGATTACTTTATATAGATTTTCTCATCTAGTTCTCTATTGAGAAATGCCATTTTTAGATCAATTTGATGTAATTCTAAGTCCAAATTTGCGACTATAGCTAGGATAAGGTGTATGAAGGCAAACCTTATAATTGGTGAACATGTTTCCTCATAGTTTTGGCTCTCTTGTTGAGTATAGCCTTTCACCACAAGGTGAGCTTTATACTTTTTAATGGATTCATCCACCATACGCTTGATCTTGAAAATCCATTTATTTTCAATAACCTTGCATTCGGGTGGCAGATCAATCGAGTCCTAAACACGATTTGTTCTCATAGACTCCATTTATTCTTCCAAAGCATTTCTCCATTCTTCCTTGTTAGAAGATGAGAGAGCCTTTTCAATTGTCTTAGGCTCTGCATCATTTTCTTAGCAATCATAAACGCTTTCCCTTCAATCTCAAAACGACAATGGGAAATTCTTGTACAATTACCTTATGTAATTGAACTTCGTGGATTTAGTTCACTATACGATGCTACACACTAGGTCTATAAGCTGAGGTAAATCGTTATTTTCCTCAACCACATTAGTGAGCGTGCTATCAGGATTTTCCATCTCATATAATTGAAAATCATTATCAATCTCACCTATAATAGGAAAATCGTTCTCCAAGAATGTAACATCTCGTGACTCTATTTCAATTACACTTCCATCAGCCTATTCACGTACAAGCACATACCCTTTGGAGTGTTTAGAGTATCTAATGAAGATATATTTCTTTCCTCTATGACCTAATTTTTCATGTTTATGGGAAGAGTCATGAAAAAATGATGCATAATCCCAAGTCGCAGATTGCTTAAATCTGGTTTTCTATTAATCCATAATTCATAAGGAGTAGAAGTGACCGACTTAGATGGCACACGATTGAGTATATGGGCGGCAGTCAATGACGCTTCTCCCTGGTATGAGATCTGTAGATTTGCCTTGATCATCATACACTAAAACCATTTTCACTGAGGTTCTATTCCTTTTCTCAGCAACCCCATTTTGTTGCAAGGTGCTGGGACTAGTCAAATGTCTTGTAATACCCTTTTTATCACAAAGAGACTTGACTTGTACAAATAGATACTCAAATATGCGATTGTTCCTCATTCTCATAAATCAGTTGTCCAGATTTTTTTTAGACATCAAGGAGAGTGTCGTTCGTGATAGATCATTCGCACACATGTACCAAAATTTCCTTTTTCCATAGTATAAGAATAAACTCTTTCCACTAATAATTGCAGGCTGGGTTCACAGATTGCTATGAGAAAAATTTGATAAAAGGAGTAGAAACCCAGTGAAGTGAAAAGGCAGTAATATGGTTGATTTTATTTCTTATTCTTGTTCAATTCGATTCATTTGTCTATCATGGTACAAGCATGGCTACGCCATTACAACGTTTTTTGATTTTTGTAAAATCAAATTTGGTACTTATTTTGAAGCTACAGTACCATAAAATTGGGTGAGACAACTTTTAAACTACTTCAAGTTATTGTAAGGCTCCACTTATTTCGAGAAAAATGAGATTTTTTTGGAAGACATTTTTCAGGAAGACATTTTTCGGTATTTGGCTAAAACTTGAAAACGAATTGGAAAATATTTTTCGCCATTTGGTAGGAAAAATCTGATTAGATTTATTTCTTAATAGTTTGGTCGAAAATTATTGACGTGGACCCGACCGGTCCTATATGGCACGACCAGCTTTAACGTAGAAATTTTTATACTTTTTTAAAAATTTAAATTCTTTAATGGTTCTATATCTTTAAATATTTCTTTGATCCTTAATATTTCCATATTTTTTTTAAAATTTTTTTTCTATTTTTCTTCTTTTGTTTCTTCCTTCGCCGATCCCTCGGTGATGAAGCCAACATACAGTAACTGTGAGAAATTTGCCAATCATCTACTGAAAACTACAATGTCTCTTTCCACTACTGTAACTAAAGCACTGAGAAACTTTTGAAACGGTGCAATGAGGGAGGACATTGGCAACGTCACCTACATGGGCGCCGCGCCCAGTCGAGCCAGTCTCCAACACTCTTGTCTTTAATTTGACTCTAATCCTTATAGTATTACAAACCCAATGGTCTTGACTTCCTTTTTAAGCTTAAATTAACCAAATTATCTATTCCATTCATTTAAGATCACCATTAAGCTCTTCCTTCATCTAGGGCACTAGACCCCTAAAAAATTAGTCAATCGGAATGTATTAATTACTTCAATTTTCTCCACCCCACTTGGAATTCTCCAGGCCCCACCTTGGGGATGCGAATATATGCCATTGATTGTCCATTCCCCTCGTGGCACACCACCACAATCCACCACACAAAAAACCCAACTTTTCTTCTTTTTTTTTTTTTTTTCTTTTGGTGCAAGGATACAAAATTTCCCATCAAGAGTATCTTATGATGCAAAATGAGAAAACTGGGCAACTTTGAATAAATAAATAAACCAATCAAATGAAAGAGAAAGCCAATCAAACAGGGACTCAACTTTAGAAAAGGAGCAATCCAACGGTGGAGGGACGACCCACTGCGGAAACCCGGAGCCGCTTACGCCCAAGACTTTGGAAAAAAACCCCCCCCCGGGAAGAAAAAGAAAAGATAAAAACAAGAAGTGCCCACGCGTTAAAACATCCCCACCCCCAAAAAGCAACTCCCCCCAAAACCTCCAATCCCCCAAAACCTGGAAAAAAAAAAATTAATTGTGTGAAATACTATAAAAAAAAAAATAACAGAAAGAATAGGGAAAAAGTTAACAAAATATAAAAAGGGAAACTGAAAAAATATAAAAAAGATAGGGAAAAAAAAAGAAAATAAAAAAAAAAAACAAAAATAACAACATAAAAAAAAAAGAAATAACAAATCAATAACGTCCCAAGACTTTGGAATCATAGTACACACCCCCCTCCAACACCGGACAAAAAGAAAAGTATACAAACCAGAAGTGGCCCACGCGTTACAACAGCCCCCACCACACCACCACATCCCACCCAAGCACCTCCTCCTCCCCTACAAACTCTGATTTCATGTTGATTTT
>JAGVVM010007110.1:0-21047 GCA_019149425.1 Psidium friedrichsthalianum
AATCTAAAACAAGTTTGTTTTGTCAATAGAAAAATAAACTGGGGATAGAAGAGATAAAAGAAAATTTATAATGGCTCCATCAGTCTACTTAGCTTAATGCACTTTCTTAGCTTTAACTAGATCTGTCAAATAGGTGGGTCAGGTCGGATAAAAAATGATCTAACCTATATCGACCCATTTACATGCCATACAAGTCTAGTGACATATATCCGGCCCGATCTATATGCTAAAAAATTTCTATATTAGTCCAAATTAAAAAAAAAACTTGTTTCTTATAAATTTCTATTTTTTAATATATATTTTATATTTTTTTCCTTTTTTCTCTAGGAAATGGTCTGATGTAGGCTGGCGATCAGTGACAAGTGATCAGCGATAGGCAATCGGTGAGCGACTAGACCCTGGTGATGCTTGAGCTCACCTGTGGCTGGATAGTCACTACATAGGAATAAGCTAGTCACGACATAGGAATAAGAAAAAAGAAAAAAAATAAAAAAATAAAAAATTTGTAGCTCTTGCCTTGTGACCGCTTAGGGTCGGCCGGCAACCTCACCAGATTTCGTAGAAGAAAAAAGAAAAAGAAAAAGAAAATACAATAAAAATTATAAAAAAAATCAAAAAATTTATTTATGACTTAATTACTTAAGATAGCTAGGTAACCCATTTATGATTCATTTAGATTGTTTTTAAAACTAAATGCAACCAAATGACCCACGCTACTAAATATGATTTTTAGACCCATTTTACCACCACTAGCTCTAACTCGAACCACATGAAAAGAAAGCCGGAATCCATCATCATCATCATCGTTGAAAACATTTAGATGTTGCTCCTCCACAAATTTCTACTTGCCCTACAAATCACAGACTCCACCTTACGTTCAAGCACTGTCACAATTTATTACAACTCACAGCCGCCTTAGGGATAATTAAAATCGGAACCAAACAATTTTTTTATTCAAGAAATAAACATGAAGAGTAAATGCTGAGCTTAGAGAAGTTCTTTAATTTGGTCAATCCATAACTACAACTTTCATGCATACGTAAAGCAGTCCAAACTTGGTTTGAACAAGCGTTGTTGTCTCGAGCATAACATTCGTATGCAGCACATTAATGGATATACCTGAAATAATCAAACTGCTTATCTTGTTTGCCTCACACTTTCATTGATTTGACAAAAATGGCGAACCGTCTTCTCTAGGTTGGCTAGAATGGATATCAAAGCTTGAATAGAACGATAGAATTAATATCAAGATTGACTTAAGCAATGGGGTATAATTGAGAACATTCTCACTCTGGCATGTCATAAACGTTTAGAGACAAGAATCCCATTGAGATCGATGTCTCATTAACATTCCAATCTAGTATTTGAACGTGACATTTCTAATTGACAATAATTGACAATGTGCTTTTTGAACTGCACAAATTGAAAAGAGGAACATGTTAACTAGCTTCCTAGGAAATTTCCTAATTGTATGGTTTAGTGATACTTATAGGGAGAGAGAAGAGATGTCTACTGATAAGATCTTACCATAGTGCGATCTAAGTGTTCTAAAATCAACGGATGGTGTTTCACCATGTGTTGACAGAATACGGGTTAGGAGATAAGTGGGCCGGGTCATGCGAAGACGGAACACATTTTCCTTTATTACGGAGTTTTCCTCAAAATAAACACATACGCATTCTTGAAAAATCTAATTTTAACGCCTATCACAAAGTGAAGATTTCTTCATTTGATTGAGCATCGAAAATGCAAGTCGAAAATCTTCGCCTCCATTGATGTTTTCCTTCTTCTTGCCTATTGCAAATACTTTCCAGGTTCCAGTTCTTATGTCTTCCCTAAATTTCTTGTTTTTTTTTTTCTTTTCCAGGTGATTATTGAGCCGTTCAAAATGACCAAGGAACAGGTCAGCGAATCACCCTCCGAGGAACCCGGATCTTCCAGATTTGGTCTCTCTCCTGCAAACGAACTCGAACAGGCAGGCTTGGGAAGAGATTCCCGCCAACTTCCAAAATTGGACACTGTACAACGTTGCAACCCCTCCGCTCTTCCCGGTTAACAATTTCTTATGTATTGCCCGATTTTTGTGTCCTACGTCAATGGATCCGACGAAAGTTTCGCGGTTCAGTGTCACACCAAAGTTTGCTCTGCCATAGACACTCTCGCATCTCTGATTTGTCTCTGTTCCGTTACATTGCCATTTTCAGATCTCAAGAACGCATTTTTTTTTTCTTTTCTCCTCTTTCATCTTTCCTGGGTTTGGCAGGTTGTCTCGATGCGTTTGATTTCTCAAAGAGGGTATTCATTCAGGGGATGCTTCTATCGCGGCGGCGATGAACCAATTGTGATGGCCGTGAAAAAAGGGTTCTCTTGGATTGAAAGCATTTCTTCCATGCCATCGTACGGATTACCGCTCTGATTCGAAATTCGGGCAATTTCGATTCTTTGAGCCCAGCAAATATAGAGAGAGATGAGTGGAGCTGTGCTTGTGGCGGTTGCCGCTGCAATCGGTAATTTGTTGCAGGGATGGGACAATGCGACCATCGCAGGTACTGCTAGGATTGGTGTCATCTCTTCGTTTTGAATGGTCATGTATTAGACGATTAGGTCTGTTGTTCTGGCACGATCTTCCCATAATGTGATGAATCTGAAAACTCTAGGATTGCTGGTTTTTTGCAGGGGCGGTTCTTTACATCAAGAAGGAGTTCGATTTGGAAAGTCAACCCACGATTGAAGGCCTGATAGTGGCCATGTCGCTCATAGGGGCAACTGTAATCACGACGTTTTCAGGGCCCGTGTCGGATTCGATTGGACGGCGCCCCATGATGATCATCTCTTCGATTCTTTATTTCCTCAGCGGTTTGGTGATGCTGTGGGCCCCCAATGTCTATGTCTTGCTCCTGGGAAGGCTCCTGGACGGATTCGGGATCGGTCTCGCCGTCACTCTTGTTCCGGTTTACATATCCGAGACTGCCCCGCCTGAGATCAGGGGGCTCTTGAATACCCTGCCTCAGTTCACCGGTTCTGGCGGAATGTTCCTATCTTATTGCATGGTATTCGGAATGTCCTTGATGGATTCGCCGAGTTGGAGGCTAATGCTCGGTGTGCTCTCTATCCCCTCTCTGATCTATATAGGATTGGCATTATTTTTCTTGCCAGAATCTCCTCGGTGGCTTGTCAGTAAAGGCAGGATGGTCGAGGCCAATCAGGTCCTCCAGAGGTTGCGCGGGAAGGAAGATGTCTCGGGTATGTCCACGTACTTTCATACCTCAGAGAGATTACACCAGATTGTTATGATAAACAAATCTCCTAGTGTGCCTTAGTGAAGATAAAAACTCAATCTGACGATTTGATTCACTGTCTGCTCAATCCACGATAAAGGTCTTACCTTTCGCCGCCGGATTAACATATGATGTTTCTCTGCCTCACTGTTTCAGGTGAGTTGGCCTTGCTAGTCGAAGGTCTAGGAGTTGGAGCCAACACATCCTTAGAAGAATACGTTATCGGCCCTGCCGACGAGGAAGTCGACAAGCATAAGTTGGGAATGTCTCAAATTAACGGGCACAAGCCGCCACATCAACAATCATGGATCGCCAAACCAGTAACTGGACAGAGCACCCTGAGCATGTCCCGCCATGCCAGCTTGGTCAACAACCAAAGCATTCGTCTGATGGACCCGCTCGTCCCTATGTTTAGCAGCATCCACGAGAAGCTCCCCGAGACAGGAAGCATGCTCTTCCCAACCATGGGGAGCATGTTCGGACTGGCGGAACATCCCACCAACCAGAATGAGCTTTCCGACGAGGAAAGCCAAAGGGATGCCGCAGACAGTGCTTCCGACCACGACGAGGCAGATTTCAACGACAACCTGCGGAGCCCGCTATTGTCCCGCCAAGCGACTACCACGGACAACAAGGAAGGCGTGGGTGCCCCTGGAAGCGGCCACGGTTTCAGCATGAGACAAGGTAGCATCACCCTGGAAGGTGGTGAGCAACTCGGCGGCAGCAGCACTGACATCGGTGGAGGTTGGCAGTTAGCATGGAAGTGGTCCGAGAAGGGGGGCGAGAATGGGAAAAAGGAGGGAGGGCTTCAGAGAGTTTACCTGCATCAGGATGGCCCTGCAGCCTCGAGGAACGGTTCGATGCTCTCGGTCACTGGTAATATGATGCCCGAAGGAGGAGATGACCTGGTTCACGCTTCCGCTCTAGTGAGTCGGTCTGTCATTGGTCCCCAGGGACTATTCATGGGTCAGAATCCAGTTGAGGCAGTCATCAACAGGAAACAGGAAACCGGCACTACAGGGCCAAGCTGGCACGACCTCTTCGAACCGGGCGTGAAGCGCGCGCTGTTTGTTGGAATTGGAATTCAGATCCTTCAACAGGTGGAAATTCTAGCTCAACGATGGTGAAAAGTATATGCTAATGCACAAGAATCACAGTCGTTTTGTTGAGGACTGCACGACAAATTCAACATTTTCCATACTAAAAACTCCGGGCATTAGCAGATTTTTTCGAACAGTTCTTTCTTTGAACTGTGATTACCTAAGCTAGAGCTGAATTTTGCATATGACATTCACTAAATTCTCTTGTTTCTGCAGTTCTCCGGCATAAATGGGGTTCTCTACTACACACCGCAGATTCTCGAGCAAGCTGGTGTCGGAGTCCTCCTATCTAATTTGGGGCTCAGTTCTGCTTCTGCATCTCTTCTCATAAGCGGTCTCACTACATTGTTGATGCTCCCGTGTATTGTTGTCGCTATGAGGCTAATGGATGTCTCCGGCAGAAGGTAAGCTATGGCCTCACGTTGCTTCCAGATTTATGAAGTTGGTCTTAAGACGAGAAGAACTCAAACACGAACCATATGAATGATCTGCTCAGAAAGACGCCAATCAATCGCCGGCTGATGGACACGCATTCTGATAGTAAATTCTCGAATGCATAATCGGAAACGCTTTCTTGTTTGCAGGTCACTACTTTTATCCACGATCCCGGTCCTGATAGTCTCGCTGCTCATCTTAGTCCTCAGCAGCGTCATCAACATCAGCAGTGTCGTGAACGCCACGATCTCGACTACCACCGTCATTGTCTACTTCTGCTGCTTTGTCATGGGGTTTGGCCCGATCCCCAACATCCTGTGCTCCGAGATCTTCCCCACTCGGGTGCGTGGCATTTGCATCGCAATCTGCGCACTCACATTCTGGACCGGGGACATCATCGTCACTTACACGCTCCCCCTGATGCTCTCCTCCATTGGCCTGGTCGGCGTGTTTGCCATTTATGCTGTCGTGTGCACTGTGTCGTGGTTCTTTGTATTCCTCAAGGTTCCCGAGACGAAGGGCATGCCGCTCGAAGTCATCTCCGAGTTCTTCGCCGTGGGTGCGAAGCAGGATGCTATGACCACAGATTAGTGAATTTTCTTTGCAGACTTAAAGAGTTACCACTCTTCTGGCTTGTGAAGTTTCAATATTTTGATTCCGTTAAAGACTTGTCCAAAGCGAGGTGCGAGTACTGTACTACGACGGTTGTTTCCGGCGAGAGGGTGATCAGATTGAGCCTCCATTATATGAATAGAGTGCTTGTGAGGGAGTATGAGAACATATGGTCATGGCAAACATCGCCAACGAAAAAGGAACTAGTCCGTCCGGTGTAAGAACGGGGGAATTGTGAAAAGAAACGAACTCTTTGCCCGTACTAGATGAGCTGCTGACATGTTTAGGATTTTCCTAGGATTGTCCGGTCAAGTTGATCAGTCTTTTGCTCTCTGACTACCAATAACAGCAACAGTAAATGGCTTGTCCATGAATTGCTCTTTTTCTCCCGTTCAGCTGGCAGCTCCAGTGTCTTTTTGACTAACACCTTGCAAATGCTACAACCATGCCTTTCTGCAACTGTGGTTGCGGTGCTCAGGCCCAAAGCCATCCCTTCAACCCTATTGCTCCGTTAAAGGGCGACATAAAAAGAAGGACCTAGAAGCCACGTGTCGTCCATTGAATGGGCCGGCCCCATGATGATGTGGAGGGGCCAGCCGATGCGATATTTTCTCATCTGAGCTGCTTGAGCCTTACACAGCCAACTCACGCGACACGCCTCGCCGTCGATCGGCTCATTAACTTTCCGGCTTCTTTTCCTCGTTGTCACGAAATTCAGAGATGAGTGAAGGAACGCATAAAAGTAGAATGTAATACACACACACAAATCTTTTTTCATTCTTTCCTCTCGATATTTGAAAAAAAAATTGAATGGATACTCTATGTGTTATATTAGGGCGCACATGGCAACATTTCTACTTCAAAAATCAACTTCTGATCATAAGTTGATTTTTATATTTCTACTTCTGAGCAGAAGTTGATTTTTCTTTTCTACTCCTGCTCCAAAATTTAATTTCTAATCAAGAAAAGTGTTTGATAACAAGACAATATTTCTGTTTCTGGAACGGAAATTCGTTTGGTAAGGGTTGAAATTTTATATTTCTGGAAAGTTTGACACAAAATCTTTTACGAAAAATATTGATCTCAACCTAAAAGGCACGTTATTCGAGAAAATTGGAATGCAAATATTGACGGATTTATGTATAATTTGTCATTTAATTATTTTATGCAAATGGGGACCAATTTTATAGGGAAGTTCTATTAATGAATATGATGGCTAAGTTGATATATCTACGATAAAAGTACGAGTAGTTTCGGTACTTCCTCGCATGTGCCTCTAGCATGGTTAAGTCGCAATGGGCATAGTATATAAACATTCTTCATGCCTAAAACTCTCTAATTCGAGGTGCATCATGATACATTCAATAACCCATACCATTACATGAGTTGTTTATGACAAGCAACAATTCTGGTGTCACAGTTTGAAATGGTCAAATAGAACACTGTGCTTCATCTTTAAGAACCATCTACACATATATTGCATATAAATTTCCCTGTTAAATCCATCAATTTGACAAATTAACAAAATAAAGGCATCTTAAGTTCTAAGTCAAATGCAAAAAAATTACTATATGACCTTGGAGATTCTCGGACCCTTCTTGGGGCCCTTCTCAGACCTTTGCAAACCCCCTGCCTAGAACAAGTGCAGCAATCACCAAGAAATTCTAGTATTTATTGAAGAATTCGCAAAGTTAAGAAAACTCCAAGGTCTAGATAATAATGCTACACAAGTAACAATGGTTGGCATTCTATTAAAATTGTATCCGAGGGGAAAAGAAGAAGAAGAAGAAAAAAATTGAAAGAAGCATGAGAGTATCAATTCCAAGCATCAATTCTTTTCAATAATTTGGTCCGGTACTAATGGAGAACCTAATAAGAAATTTCAAGTGAGTGCATCTGAAAATGACATTCATAACCCTGCATAGTGCTTTGAAAGGTGTGAAGAATATTGACGAACAAAAACATACATGCATTTTGTCTTCTCAACATCAAATTTTCTTGCTTTTAAGAATCTGAGAAATAAGACAGATGAATTGAAGTTTCAAACACGGCAAACAACAATAGTATAATTATGTCTTTGTGGGATTTGCTCGGTCCACTTTAAAATATTTGTGGGATGCTATTTAACCAACTTGGTCAATTGCTTGGTCCACTTTGCCATGATTTGTGTCTTTGTGGGATGCCATTAAACCAAATCATGAAATATCTATTTCTTACGATTTGTTAAAAAAAAATGATGTTAAAACACTTTCATGCAATGTAGATTTAGTAAAAAATCATTATGATTTTTAAAAATATATTTTTATTTAAAGGCCGGAGGAGACTGTCGGTGGTGAATGACGGTTATTAGTGGTGGATTGTCTCTTTTTTAATTTAACTTCTGGAGAGAAGTAACTTTTTTTTTTTACTTCTAAAGTTACTCAAAAATAACTTCTAAAGCATTTTTTGCTTCAAATGTAGGAAAATGAAGTTGCGTAATCAAATAGATTTTTGCTTTAAAAGTTACATTACCAAACGAATTATGCTTTAAAAATGTTACCATGCGCATCCTTACAGTCATTTTGGTTCAATGGCTATAAGAGTCTGAGTACATTAGTTGTGAAATTTTTCTCTAGAGTTTGATTAACATCTAAAGGTTGTTGATAATTTTTTTTCAGCCTCTTTTTGGGTTCATTTTCTCCTTTCTACATAGCATTTTAGCCTCTATACTATTATTATGAGGACGATTTATGTATTCCTCGTTTCCTAAGAACTTAAAATTTTAATCATATTGTTGTATATCCTTTCGATGAAAAATTACAATTGATGATGCAATAATTGCTCGACGTTATGTCATTGAGTATCAAATTCATGGCTCGCTCGTCAACTGTGATGTGCAGCTTTGGAAATGATCAAAAGAAGATAAATTCGTATGAATTCTTTTTGTTATGAAGCAAATGTAAGTGAGCTCTCGTCAAGCTCATCCATTACCATCTCCCCTCTATATTTTAACAAAACCAAAGTCCGATCCTATTCATGATTTATAGATGGCATAGGCCGTAGTTTTCACCGTCCTTGTTGTGTGTGCTGATCCTTACAACCACTAGATTGAATCCATCGGGATGATATGGCTACACCACGTTCGTCCCATGAGATTCCTTACTTCTTCTTCTTTTTCGGTCGAACATGAGATCCTTACGTGAAATACGCGCCAAATATCCATACATATTGAGAGTAATCAATCATCGACTTTGAATATCATTTATCGAGATGTGCAATAGAAGCTCGATGATCTTCATTAGGGAAGATCGCTAAGAGAGAGCCTCTGTAACATCCCGTCCACAAATCTAGTCGAAGCCATTGGGATGATATTGTTACACCACCATGCCACCTTTTCTCCATGCTTCTTTTGCCAGATCAATGATTGCTCGAAACCATGTTGGTCACGAGATTCTTTACTTTTTTTTTTTGGTCGAACATGAGATTCCTTACTTGAAAAACGCGCCAAACATCCATACATAGTGAGAGCAATCAATCATCGACTTTGATATCATTTATTAAGAGCCTGCAATATGAGCTCGGTATCTTTGTTAGGAAATCGCTAAGAGAGAGCCTCTATTGCATCCCGTCAACAAATCTGGTCGAAGTTACTTTCACACGAAAACTTACCAATAAGCAGTCAACCAACTGGTACACATGGAGACTTTCTAAAAAAGTAGGCGACCTCTGTCGGAGGGAAGCGACCCAGCGGCATGATTCCGGAGCTTGATCAGCGGCAGGTGACACCGGCAGCACTGTGACAGGAATAGTGGGGCAAGGTCGAATCTTTCACAACAACTCGAAAGGGGCCGAAGGAATCACTCGTCCCTCAGATTTATTGCAGATTTGAACGATTTTCCAAGGCCGAGCACGTCCAAAAAGGCAAGAAACACGATATCTTGAGCTCCGAAAATGAGGGATGCCGAGAGCAGGTGGCTCTCGAGCTCTGGTCGGCAATCAGGCGTTTCCGGCCCACGTTCGGCCGCTATGGGACACGGGATGAGCGCTCGAAGCCACGGGGTAGGCCGGCGTGTATCGTGATCGTGTAGTTTGAAGATGATGGAGCCGAAAACAGGGGAGTCTCGATTCAACGCGCCGGGATGATTCCGGCAGCAGACGGCGGCCGCGAAGCGTTAGCCGGGAAATGGTGGAGCAGTGACGGAGTCAAAGCGGAGGCAAGAGGCTGTGGGTGGTCGCGGATGAGCAGTGGCATGAGGAGAAAGACGATGAACAGAAAATGAAAGGAAAAAAAAAAAAAGCGGATAGAGAAGACGAGGCCGTTTGACTTTGTTTAAAATGTCCGACCGAAAGAGAAAAAAAAAAAACGTAGCTTTGTTTAAAACCGTCGACCTGCATGGTGCATATGACCCGACCGATGACCGGACTATCACGTCAGCAAATTCATATCGAATATAGTCAGGAGGATTTCATTTATTATTAGTTAAAAGTTGAGCATTCAAAGGCTCTATATTTCCATATCACAGGTATAATATTAAATTATAATCGGATTGAATTTTGTTTTCGAGCTTCCGAAAGAAAAGGTCTTTAGACCTTGCTAAGATCTCTCGAAAGGGACGGCCTTTACAAGATCATGATCACTGACACGTGAAACCTTCCATGCACAGAATGAGCCTATAATTAAGCTGTACTGCTTCAAGTCCTTTTACCTGTTTTGAAGTTTACTATTTCTGCACTCCTTATTTTGGAATGGAACAACAAGAACCAGATCAGCAGATTTGGACTTATCACTTCCACGTCTTTCCTAAGATTTGGCAACTGGGACGTTAATTAAGGACACCCACTTTGCACTCGGCCAATTCCTGACATTCTTCTGTCACAGTTGCAGTTTTTTGGGTTCTCCACCAGGTAGAATGTTCTTGCCCGCTCTCCATCTTGTCCTTGACCGTATTCGACCCGTGTTACCATTCTTGGATCATGGTAGATTCGTTTCTGCAAAACTGATAGATTGTTGGGTTTCTTCGTTTGTCTCCTGGGTTCGCCAGATTTGGGACTCTCTTACAGGTCGGATTTTGTTGCATCACCCGCGAACGACAGCTTCTGAGGAATAATACCCTTTGAGATGCATAGGAAGCTACGCACTCGCGTGATTTTGACATAGTGGGGCACTGCTTCGCGTCACATATTAGAGGGCCGGCAGGAATTCGATAAATCTGCAGCCAAGACCAAACTGTTGCTCTTGGTTTTGGTCGGAGGACAGAGTTTTGGAAGAGAAACGATGAGGGGAGCGGTGCTTGTGGCGATTGCTGCAACGATGGGCAACATGTTACAAGGATGGGATGGTTCCACCATTGCAGGTATTGGTCGCCACTGTATCATCGGATGTCTCTTTGAGATCGGAATATGTTGGTGCTGTTTTCATCGCGAGTGTTTTTATAATTTGTCATTGTGAGAAACAATCTAGCGTTTCATTGAGGAAACAATCCATGTCGCCAGGACAGGGCTTTATCGCCTCGTATCTGGCAAAAAGGATCGGGACACTCCTAGAGCTAAAAGAATGTTGCTTCTTTTCTTTTTTGCAGGGACTGTTCTTTACATCAAAAGGGAGTTTGATCTGCAGGATCAACCGACAATAGAAGGACTAATAGTAGCTATGTCGCTTATTGGAGGCACGGCTGTAACAACCTTTTCAGGACCTCTTTCAGATTCTGTTGGACGACGTCCGATGATGATATTCTCCTCAGTGCTATACTTTGTCAGCGGCCTAATAATGCTGTGGGCTCCAAGTGTGTATATGCTGCTCTTGGGAAGGTTATTTGATGGCTTTGGTATTGGCATTGCTGTCACTCTTATACCGATCTACATATCTGAGACCGCCCCCTCTGAGATAAGAGGACAACTTAACACAATTCCGCAATTTGCCAATTCTGGTGGAATGTTTCTGTCTTACTGCTTGGCATTCGGGATGTCACTGATGGAGTCAGCGAGCTGGAGATTAATGCTCGGAGTCCTTAGTCTGCCATCCCTGATATATTTCATGTTGACGGTGTTTTTCTTGCCCGAATCTCCCCGTTGGCTCGTGAGTAAAGGAAGGATGAACGAGGCCAGACAGGTTCTCCAGAGACTGTACGGGAGAGAAGATGTTTCAGGTTTGGTTTCTGCATTTTGTTGAAAGGATTTGGACTTCACTATAGGCTCTCTAATTTGATTCAAATCCTGATGCAAATTACAATTTTTTCTACAGGTGAGTTGGCTCTGCTGGTCGAAGGTCTCAGTGTTGGAGGCGAAACACCTATCAAAGAGGTAATAGTCCTCCCAGTGAAAGAGTATCCATACCAGCAAGAAGGTGCAGAAACAGATAAAATCAGGTTATATGAAACCCAGATGGGTTATTCAGGGATCGGGAAATCTTCGACAGGGCAGAATATTCCCAACAATGGGTCCAGGTGGGGAAGTGTACAGAACCAAAGCGTGCCGCTCATGGATCCAATCGTCACAATGTTTGGCAGCGTCAACGACTCACCTTTGCAGAGAGGAAGCATGCTCAGCACAGTGTTCCCGAACTTTGGAAGCGTCTTCAGCACGGTGGACAACACTAATGATAAGAATTTGCACTTGGATTTGGAGACCCAGGGAGATTGCGAGGACTATGCTTCAGACAATGGCGGTGACCAGGATGAGAGCTTGGAGACACCGCTTCTTTCTCCCGAGGCGAGTGCCATAGGCAAGGACCATGCCAATCAGGCATCTCATGGAAGCTATTTGAGCACACAACTAGCAAGCAAGCTAATGCAGGAGGATGCGGGGGAACCGATCAATAGCACGGATATCGGTAGTGGTTGGAAGCTAGCGTGGAAATGGACAGGGAGAGAAGGAGAGGACGGCGTGAAAGGAGTTAAGAGGATCTATTTGCATCAGGACAGCACCGTTGATGGTTCTCGGCATGGGTCAGCTCTTTCGATCTCGGGTGTCGGTTATCACGAAGAGGGCCAATTGAGTCGCGCAGCTGCTTTGGTTAGCCAGTCTGTTCTTTTCTCTCAGGACATGATGGGTCGGTCTCCAGAGGGTCTAGCAACGGTTCAGCCACCAAGAGCTGCTACTAGTGGGCCTAGCTGGCGTGATCTCTCCGAACCAGGAGTGCGCCGAGCACTGGTTGTTGGGATTGGCCTTCAATTTCTTGCTCAGGTACATGCTTGTGAAACGTTAATTCCAATTCATTGGACTATACTTGCAAAATGTAATGTTCAGCTAGAAGATTTGCTTCAACCATGTTAACGACTGGGTGATTTCACAGCTGTCGGGCATAAATGGAGTCCTCTACTACGCTCCTCAAATCCTCAAGCAAGCAGGTGTTGATGTTCTTCTCTCAGGCATGGGCATTAGCACTGATTCTGCAACCTTCCTGATAGGCAGCATCATGGCATTCACTATGCTACCGTGCCTAGCCGTTTCGATGAAGCTAATGGATGTGGCGGGAAGAAGGTAAATACTACTTTGATACAAACTGTCTAACTTGGAGACGTTTCCGGTCATCTCGAGAAACAAAATTGGCCAACGCCATTTTAAGTCCATCCTTCCTTTTTCAGGTCCCTCTTGCTCTCCACCATCCCTATCCTGGCGTTGTCGCTCCTCATCCTAGTTGTCACCAGCATCTTCAATCTCGGTTCCATCGCCTCTGCAGTAATATCGACCGTCGGCGTTATGGTTTATCAGAGCATCTTCTGCATGGCGTATGGAGTGATACCGAATATCATGTGCTCAGAAATCTTCCCTACCAAGGTACGTGGGCTGTGCATAACGATCTGCGCTCTCACGTATTGGGCAGGGAACATCAACGTCACCTACTCGCTTCCCGTGTTGCTCAACACGATTGGCCTTGCTGGCCTTTTCTCAATATATGCTCTTTGGTGCATCGTGTCTTGGATATTCGTGTTCTTGAGGGTTCCGGAGACCAAAGGCATGCCTCTAGAGGTCATCTCCGAGTTATTCGCTGCAGGTGCTAAGCAGGCTTCCAGCGATAATGATAGCTAAGGTGATCGTTACAGCACAGTGTTCCGGTTTCTTGCACACTATCAACCGCGAGCTATGAACTTGGAAGTCCTAGAAATTAATGTTGAGCATATTGAGTTCCTAGGGGGCACATCAGTCTTATTTTTTCGCCCATTTTTGCATGCATTACATATCCCAGCACCCCTCCAGCTCTGTACTAGACTAATCGAACATTTCTTAGAATTATGTGGTCCTAGAGATCTTCGATGTGTAGACTCATGGTTGTCCTAACAGCTGTTTTGTTCATACTGTTTTCCCTTCAAGGACGTACTGCACAAGGCTTATTTTTGGCTTCAAATGGCCACCGAAGCCTCCGCAATGAGCCGTGAATAATCGTAGCAACACTACACATCATACAGATTCTTGTGATGTCTTCATCTATTTGCAGAATCACTCTGCATAGCTTGAAGAGACCGCCAGGAACTGAGATTATAAGCTTTTCTTTCGACTCCTGAGGCGCTCTCAGTAATGTGGAAGCACTAGTTTTCTGTGAGACCTAGACAGTCCGGTCCGGTCCAGTCTGGTGTATCAGCCATAACAGACTGATCCGGCATTGGATTGATGAGAAGAAACCGAGTGATAGTCTTTTCACGTTTGCAAATTAATCACAAGGATTTGCAATTCGACATGCTTTTGCTAATTGTCATGCCTCGCCGGACCAAGCAAGACGTCCTGGAAACAGGCCAGCGATTCAAGCTTCACTCAATTCAGCCTAAATGGATCGAGAGCACGTGTCCAGAGGTGTAAGAAAGACACTTGATTGAGAACAGGTCGTTTTGAAGAACAAAAGGGCTCATTCCCAGCACTTCCGAGTCGTTGCCAGGCTTGCCTTAGCATCTGTTCGAAGCAGCCGCCTGGGGCTGCGGCGGATGTACTAGAGAGCCGCGATAGATTTTTGGACCGTGCATCGCATGCGATGGCAATTCACATGCACCATCAAATCAGGCATATCTAGCTGTGCCTATAAGCCGAGCTAACATCCGTCGGGAGCATCCGATATCTTCGCTAGGTTTTGTGAAATATTTTCCTTGTGTCGCGAGATGATAATCACACGTCCAACGCGATGCGCCGGAACAAGATGCTGAGTTTCGACCCAGCGACTACATAGGGACGAGACCCTTCTTCAGCTGCGTTCATCGTACACGTCCTTCAGGAAATTAATCGGGACTTTCATGAAGCCCTTCATAAGAAATTGGCAATTGACTTACTTCGCTCTCAGGTTGAAGAAATTTGGGGAAGTAAGTTGGCCGATCGAAGGAGCTTGCACCTTGCTCAGATTAGGGTTCAATCGAGCCTGGACCTTCGGTAACAGAAAAATTGCGGCAATCAATCCTAATCTTATTATATGGATATCAAATCAGTCTTAAACTTTTCGTTTTTAACAATTAAGTCCTAAACCTTAGTACGAAATTTCAATAAATTATTTCAGACAATTTTTACCGAAAACGCTGACATCGCTAGCTGTCTTGCGGGGCACACTGTTACGTCAATGATTTTCATGAAATTAACATAAAAGATGCACGGTAGCTTAAAGGTGCTGGTAAAAGTTTATGCTTTTCTTTTTAGGACATTTGAAGTTTACGATGGAATTGGGAAACTCGTTACATGGAAATCTATTTTATGGAGTTTAGTCCGATTAGGCTTTGGAACTCGACCCTAATTTCGCCTTTTGATTCGGAACTTTGTAATTGACTTCCTTACCCCTCGTTTGGGAAGGGTAGAATGGGTGGGAAAAGAATATATGGAGAAAGGAAAAAGGTGAAGAATTGGGATTTCTCTTGTTCCGGAGAAAGCGTTGGAAAATTGGTTTGTAAATAATAGGAGATTTGATATGCGTTTGTTTCATAAAAAATAAATAATTTGAATAATATTTTTTTAAAAAAATTACAGAAATTAATGAACAAAAAAAAAACTCAGCGTTCACGAAAATGTTCAAATATAAATTATTATTGGTAACGAAATATTTATCATTGGTTAATTATTTTAAGTGAAATAAATGGCTCTTGAAAATACCTTTTGAATAGTTAACCTTTCGCAAAGCAGGGCCCGTTGATTTCTTTAGTGTTGTCCCCAAATTTGAGAGAAGGTGGAGAATTGAAGGTAAATGACATATTTATCCTTGTCTTTGACCCAAAATCATGAATTTAAAAAAAAATCGTGATGGTCATTCAAAGGATAAATATGTCATTTCCTTCGCTTTTTCTTTTTGGTCAACACTATTAAAAATCATAAACTGGTACATCTATGATAATTTTACCACAAAATAATTTTTTGGCCATAAAAAATCTTAAATTAGTACGTTTGTGACAAATTTATCCTCCATTAGCTTTAGTTAAATTTTACCGTCAAATTTTAGATCAAAAAAATAAAATATACCATCCATCACATTGCTAAATTGAATGACACGAAGCAATTGTAAATGTACTAGTTTAGGATTTTTACACTTCATTTGTCACATATTTATCGATTCTAGTTTTTTTTGTATTATTAACTTAATTTAACAGAAATTAACACAGGATAAATTTATCACGGGTGGTTAAAAAATTAATTCAGAGTAAATTCATCACTGGTGTATCAATTTGCAGCTTTTGGTAGTCAAAAATTTAGTCTACATAAATTTCTCACGTCTGTATTAACTTGAAATTTTTCATGACATTAATCATTTTATCTTTTTTCCAAAATAAAAAAGCAAACCGAAACATTTTCTTCACGTTCACTTTCTACCCTTCCATAACATCAAAAAAAAAAAAAATTTCTTTTCTTCATCATCACGGTCATTTTCTTGGCCCACGAAAAAAGTGCTTCCTCATGATGAAGAATAACACCTTGTTCCCCTAAGTTTTTCTTTTTGCAAATTACACCTTACGTTTCAAATTTACCTGTAGCCACATTTTTCTTACATATCTAACCGGGTGACTATATGTGATTAGTTATGAAATATATATATATATATATATGGACTACTCAAATGTATGGTACAAAATCATATATCAATGTGCATTTGGAATTGACTTTGGTCATGTTCTTGCGGAAAGTTTAATCCCATGCTCTCGAATATTGTCATGTGGTCGGAACTCTAATCAAAATTCAGTCCGAGTCAACATAAAAGGACTTAGACCAAAGGAAAAAAAAAAAAAAACATAAAAGCACACATTGTAATCACTTTCTTAAATTTACGGGGCAAATTAGGAAAATTGACGCATCAGAGGGCAATTTCGCAAGAACCCCAAAAACTCGGGGGCCATAATGTTATTTGCTTCGCAGAGTGTTAAGGTAAGGACCAGCCTCATTTGATGCAGCTCTCCCCAGTTTTCGAAGAAACGATTGAGGGACTGAAAATTTTCGAGCATTCGATCGCCTCTTGGGGCGCCTACAGACCCATCAAAGAAGAAGGTCTCCGTCTTGCTTCCACTCTACTCTAGGGTTTCCTTTCACAAATCGATCTCTCGGATCCAAATAAGATGCAGGTCGGCGGGGAAAATGACAATTCACTCGAGAACAGACCCGGAATCTTCGTGATCGGACCATCCGGTGTCGGCAAACGGACTCTTCTGTCTCGTAAGTTCAGCTCTCAATTTAAGCTAGTTACTCAAGTCCGTGTTTCCTTGTTAAAGAAGGTCCTTTTTTTTGTCCATACATGATATTGGTATTGGGTCGTGTCCTGTGTAGTTGAAGGCTGCAAGTGATTGGATTCTTGGGTTTCATTCTCATTATGGTTCAATTGAAAAAAAAAAAAAAAGAAGAAGAAGAAGAAAAGAAGGGTTGACGAGTTCAATTTGTAACGAGGTCGCTGGATTTGCTGCTTGAGTTGTGCTTACATTCGCTTTCTGTTGTGCTAGTTCGATGTTCCTTTTCGTGCAACTGATTTTTCCATTGGTATTTTAACAATTAGGTGAATAGATAGGCAATTTTTTTTTTTTTTTTTGGTTGGGGGGGTGCTTTTTGTTCCTTTGCTTACTTAAGAGTTGATGCATCTTGACGTGCTGGAGGTGGAATTTAATCTGCACATGTTTTTGGGGATTGTGGTAGGAATTGTTCTTATGCTAATGTAGGTAGTTGAACACTCATAAAATATGCAAAACCTTAGAAGAAAGGATTGAAGTGTTGCGAAATGCAAGTTTTAAGATACATTCTTCGTCGCTTCCAGCTCATGAAGATTACTATATTGGTTTGCAATGGATGTTCTATACATTATTACAGTTTATCTGTGTTGTTTCTCTATCTTTGCTTACCGTGAGGTAAATATTCTGCTGCATTCGTGTTCTCTGAATATTGAAGTATCCTGCTGATTTAATGCTTACAATATTTGTTGATATTAGGGTTGCTATCAATTGATATTGAGGAAGGTCCTGACCCATCATCGGACGTAGTTGTCCAGGGGTATGTATGCGTCAAGCTTTTCTCTAGTTGGCAAATTTCTGCAGAACTTTTTCATTCTGTCATTTTGAGATTATTTTCATTGTCATTTGGACATTTCTGGTGCATGTTTCTCGTGCTTAATGGTACCAGCGAAACAGGTGGACTATAAACACAAAATACTACAGTGCGGATGTTTCGGTATGGATGGCACATCTCCGTGATGATTTTGATGCACAAACCCTGCCTATTCTCGGAAAGTTGGATGCTTTGGTGATGGTTTTTGACTTGAGTAAGGTCAGCCTCTGATTGATTTATGGTCTGATTCAGTCTAAATCTGTTACCTTTCATCTCTGGGAGATCTTCTCAAACAAGTGCTATGCTACCATGATAGCCTCTGTATTGGTGTAGATGAACTTATCATTTTCTGTGCCCTTATCTGCAGCCACCGTCCCTTGCTGCACTACAGGACTGGGTATCTAAGAATGATATTAGGAATTTTGAGATATTGTTGTGCGTTGGGAATAAAGTTGACCTTATTCCTGGTCATCCAGTTCATGCCGAATACAGAAGAAGGCTGCAAAATGTTGAAGGCGACTCTGTCGATTATTATGCAGAACTCAATGACTGCGGAATCTCTGAGACTGAGGGAAGTAGTTTACTGGATGGTGATGAATCTACCTTAGAGATTGGAAAATCATGTCTGGACTGGTGCATTGATCACAATATTGAATACATTGAAGCTTGTGCTTCCAATGCTGACTTTGACAAATGTACGTACGATCCTCTTTTTCACTGTTATACATTAATGTATAATTGTTGTCTGTTCTTGCTTAGAAATAGTATGGTTGTTGTGTTCTCATGAACTGTTGAAGGAAAATTTGGTCCTCTACTCTGATTTTCCAATTAATCTAGATATTAAGAAATGCTAAATATTGGACTAAAAGAGCTAGGTCTTTACTAAATCGATGAACTCTCTTATTCTGCGTATACATTGCTTTTGAAGGCACATGTGTCTTGTTACACATTTATTGTACTATGTAGTCTTTTGCATAATCAAATAAAGGTGTAGGAACACTTTTTAGGCTATCGGTATAAAGTATGACTTTTTCATCTTTGCAGTGCAAGATTGAGTTATTCAGTTTGTTTTGTTCTATATCTTATCTCTGGGGTTGTCGTCAGCATTATCGTTGAGTGTCTTTGGGTTTTTGTTGTCTTTCTTGCCTGCCGAATTCAGGGAAGTAAAATACTGTACGTTTCACAGGCTTATCAGTTGCTGGCGATTCACAAGGAGTTGAACGTCTATCTGTTGCACTTTCTTCTCACATGTGGCCTGGAATGATACTGAAATCGGGTGAAAAGATAAGGGAACCTTCATTGCCCGAAAGACAAGGTTTCCTTTGCACCATTTTTTGAGATTAAAATTTCCCCATTTCTTTATGATTTGTTTTAAACTCCTGATTGATATGTTTATCACCCTTTCTACAGAATCATCAGAAGAAGAATCGGATTATGAATTGGAATATGAAATTCTGTCGCGGGGGTCAGCCGAGCCATGGAATGATACAGATGAAGGATGGGTCTCAGCTAGTGGTTCTACAGTAGCCTCGAATGCTGGTGTATCGACTGTAGCTCGGAATACTTCTGTCGCAGAAAGTGATCGTGAAAATGGAGAAAGTTATGACAGGAAAGATGAGGAGGTCTCAACCTCGGAGACTGCCTTGGTGGACAAAAACAATGATGCCGGATCATCGGTCACAAAAGACCCCGAGGAATTCACAGAGCCAGATCTAGATAATCAGATCGACTTTGAGGTCTGGAACACTTGATGTCTGAGATGGGAATATTCGCAGTACCTGCGGTTCATGCCCGACTTTTCAAAGAAGGGAAATGGCTGCGAACTTGCCATGAAATGGCCAGCATGTTTGGTGGGAAGCGTGATGGAGTAGTAACTGCTAGTGCGTTCCCTCAAGCGAATATTTTGAGTCGATCTTCCGGGAGTTTTGCAGTTATGGTGAAAAGATGTCAGCTTGAGTTTGTATGGCCTTTCAATTAGTCCGAGAATCGGGATATTGCCTCCTCGCCTTTCAAGCCTTCGCTTCGTCCCCGTGAAATGGTTTATCATTTGTGCCAGCGAAGATATGAAGTAAGTCTCTCTCTATCTGTTTAATCTGCTGGGAATTTTAATTCTAATTGTGGCATAATTTATTCGTTGCTGCTGGAGACTAATGGCCATTTGCACATGAAGCTCTTCTCTACTTGTGCGACACTTGTGGAGGGTTTGTCATAATTTTTTCTTTCTCTGTTCAAATAGAAGAGCATCATGTGGAGTTTTTCGCCCATTGTTACACTACTTTTCCTGCGGATTATGCCTCAGGATCGATACGGCACTATGATTCAAACTTATGGGCCACTTGCCGATGATGGCTCTCCAATCTCAGATGCTTTTCCGTACTCACAAGATGACTTGGTACACGTGCCAGAGTCACGAATGAAGGTGACTTTCTTTAGCTGTAGCTGAGTCTCCGGAAAGTTTAGCGCGCCGTGTTGTGGGGATTACGGTATCGCATGAGTGTGATCCTTAAAGGGCATTATTCCCCTGGAAGAGAGAGTGCCCACCGTATTCGTTTGCTTCTTCTTTCGCCCCTCGGAATTCCGTATGCAAGTCCAAGGACAACCTGGACAAGCATCGTCTTTTTCCTCTTAGTGCTTTTCGCGATCATGCTTACCATTAAGTAGAATCCAACAGCTGCATTCCCCTTTTCTTCTTAGATAAGAGCACGCTGCCATTGTTCCACCTTGAGTGCAAGGACTCTTTTCGCACACCCTTTCTCTAGAAGGATACCTCGGATGGTAGTTCGGTCGCCACGCCACTAATGAGAAACTAGTGACTGGTGAGATGGCTTTTGATTTTTTTGTTTTTTTTTTTTCGCTTTTCGGCCATTATAGATATATGCCTTTGTTTTGGGTCAAATCGCTACTTTTTTTCACCGACTTGTATTCGTCTCTGGTTAGCGGCGAAAGTGCCGTTCGTCCGAGATCGTTAAGCACACCTGTAACGAGATCGGGGGTGGGACTTGGAAAAAAAGCCACACTTGAATTTTGTCCCCCCCCACCCAACACCCCCCCCAACCCCCCCCCCCCCCCCACCCCAAATGTTGAGGATCCCTAAAAAACCCCGCCCTTGAAAGAATCCGAATACGAAAATGGGTGGGGGGAATGATCGTGATTTATTGTCGGG
>JAGVVM010007111.1:0-13125 GCA_019149425.1 Psidium friedrichsthalianum
TTTTAATGCAGTTCAATAAAATATCTTGAAATGCATTAGGTTCAACGCTACATGAAACATGGACATTTTATTAGACACGACAACCTAAATTTTGGCGACGTGGGACGAGAGACCATGTTTGAAATACAACGTCTCCATCATGGGGCTCTAATAACACATAAAAGCAGCCAGAACCAACCTTAGCAGTGACACGATATTGTATGCTCCCGGCTGCGACAGTGCGACTTGGCGTGCTAGTTTAAGGTGACTTATCTACCGCTAATAGTCCACATTAAGGTGAGGTAAGACGGTGACATGCTTGAAACCTAACACTTTTTGGATTTCTACCGTCTAGGGTATATCTTGAAGACCAACTTAGATTATAATGTTGTGGCTGAAGAAATTGGAAGGTTATTCAATGTAAAGTTCCTTCGAGGTCCTGAGGGCTAGTTATTCAGGGCCTACTTGACAATGATTCTAATCCAAAAAAAATGTCATGATATAATCATATTTCTGATTCTGTTTCTTGGATGATCTTTAGATAATCAGAACGGGTTTAATAATTGTACAAAATTATACTACCGGAAACAACCAAGTGTGGGAATTCTTTTTTTTAAAAAATTTTTAAAAACATATTTTTTAATTTCCCCCCATTTTTATTTTGTAAATTTTTTCTTTTTTTAAAGTTTTTTATATTTGTAATTTCCCCTTTGTAAATTTTAAATTTTTTAAAAAATTTAAAGCTTATTTTTAAATTTAATTTAAAAATATTAGTAATTAGTAAATTTTCAAATCTAATTTTTTTTTTTAAGTTTAGAAGTTCATGGGACTTAATCTTTTTTTTTTTTTTTTTAAAAAAAACTGAAATTTTATTTTTTATGATTCTCAAAAGTACTATTTTTTGGAGAATTAACTTTTTTCTTATTTTTTGTCTAAAAACTATTCATGACAGTAGAATCAGAAATTATGTATATTACCAAATATGTTTTTGATTTTTTTGTTTCGAGGGAATAAGAATTAAAGGAATGGAAATCTTATTAAATAGATGAACCTATGATGGTGTTCGACTTGCGGCTATCCGGAGGTGGGTGGATCCCAGTAGACAATCCTTTGGGGGACTCATTTAATTCAAGTGTGATTTATTAAAATCAGATTCTGATCAATTTACTAGAATGTGCTGAGACTAGAGGGACACACTGTACGGCTATCAATGGTCATTGTCAAAAAAAAAATTGCTTAATTTTCACTATGCTATTGTCAATTGCTTCGAGGGCATCTCTAAATCTAGGTGAGACTTTAGGATGTCACAAATTCCTTCGGTCAAAGCACCGATGTTCTCGTTGGTGTCCGCTCCTATCGCTAAGGACCTAACCTACCCTAAAATAAATCATGCATATATAATAGCTATCTAACTCTAAAGGATACTAAATCTTTTTTCTAAACAAAAAAAAAAATATAGAAAAACATATGAACGATTTCAACCAAAATTTATCGGGTTGATTGAATTGGCATTGTGCAAAAGGTTTAGGAGTCAATTGCAAAAAAATATAAAGGTTTAAAATTGAATTAGCATAGTTACAATAAATTTAAATTTTTAATTTCCTATATAAATAGTGACAAAGATGACATTCTCATATGAGAGACGGGGGGAAGAGAGTCACCAAGCCGTGGTGGCGAGGCAACTTCGTGGCTACAATATAATACGTCTTACAACAACATAAAGTGGGATAGTATTTAGGGTTTATTTTTTATATGATTAGTTCAAAATGGATGGACAAGTCACTGACTCTCTTGATAAGAACGAGGCCATCCAAATGTTTCCCATTGATGTATCCCTCACATACAACCAAATTAAATAGGAAGAGGTCGAAATGGTTAAAAAGAAAGGGATTGATTTGACATATAACTTTTGAAAAAATAGGACGTTCACACGGACAAACTGTGTGAGTAGAAACTTTTACAGAATATCAAAGTCTTGGAAAGTATCCATCACTTTACAGTGCTGGGCATGCGCACAAAACAACACTAGGACCCCAAGACTTCCTTGAATCCTTGATTGATTAAGGTGTTAACCTCACCAAAGAAGGGAAATTTCTCTTTGCAAGGGACCTCTGCGGCCTGATTGTTGATATACAGAGACGGTGAGCTCCACGAATGCTTTTTTTTATTTTACCGTGCGAGTACCCGAACGTTCTACATCCTCAATTGCCAATCGTATTTTTTTTTCTTTCCTAACGGCGAGAACACCCTCTAAATGTCGTACGTCTAAGGGCTCTCAATATCCGGAGGAAATCTCAAACGAAGCAGCTTTAGGACTTACTTACGGCCGAGCAGGAACTTTTACAAAAGATCAAAAGTTTTAAAAAGTATCCATCACTTTAGAGTGCCGAGCACGTGCACGAAACAACACTAGGACATCGAAATTTCGCGAAAGTTACTCTTCATGTCGGTAGAATCATCAAACCTGCTAGCCTATATAATCACCTCCAGCTGAAAAGTTCCAATCCTAACGCCCGGTAACTCCTCACCAAGTGCTCAAAAGTCAAGTAGCCTGTACTGCAAGTTGTTAGTCTAAAAAAAAATCTGTTGTCTCCACAAACTCCCCTCGTCATTTGTGCAAGCATTAGCCCGACAAAGCAACTTTCTAGGTACCGTGGTTTGAGACATGTCAATCCTTTAACCGGGTGACTTTTTGAGGTGTGTTCCATGGTCTCCTTTTGGTAATTTGTTTTCTTCCTTTGCTTTCAAAGTTGGCGGTGCATCCCTGAGATTGCTCAGCTGCGGAAACTTGACAGAAAGACACTTGAGCGATGACTTTGTTTTCTTTTCTTTTTTAAAATATCTATTTAACCCTCTTTTTAAGTGACTTTCGGTCACTAGAATAGAGCCTGGTGAGAAAGTAGAAGCCTGTATGATTTTTCATTACTTGGGGTTAAGATTTAACGTATTTGTTTGCTTCAAACATGTGATAGTGCAATTGGGCTATTGAATTAATCAATTCTTTTCAAAAATCCATCTTTAATATCCTCTCTGCCAAGATTATGAAATAATTGTCAAAAATTGTCGAAGTATGTGATTTAACATACAAACTGCCAATGTTCGAATGCAAGTCATCCGAATATATGAACAGATTTCTGCAGATGGGAGGAAGACTCGAGCTCAAAAGTTGTCCAAGTTCCCTCCCTAATTTGATTGGTTACGCCTAATCTTCGAAGCATGTAAGAACGATTTCATCACCCCCGCCCCACGAGGGTTGAAAGTTCCGCTTGTAAATCCTTGGACTTTCAATTCTGAAAAAAAGCCGAAGAATTTGCATTCCTAAACGGCTTTCATTCAACCTATACTGCAATAAACGCATCCTGGTCAAAATGTTTGGTTACTTGCTATGATGATAATAGTTGCCCGCGCCAAAAGTTCCAGGAATAATTGCATAGAATAACTATTAGATTATGTCCATTTGGTGTATAAGCAATGTGCCGGTCACCCATTCGCTACAAGACCGACTTCATAAGAGGCAGGATGAACTTCAAATGGATATTCCTATGGCCTTCCCCTAGATAAGCTTCGTCAACGTAGATCACCGTATGCAAAAAGATTAAGCCAGACCACGTCCAGCCTAACAGAGTTAAACAGGGGAGCTGTCGTTCCAGCGGAGTCTCCATTGGGACTTGGTTGGTAACTTCATAAGAATTTTATTAAGCATAACAGGCAAGAAATTCTTCAAAGACAACCACTTATTCACCACACGCTCGAGGTCCGATAGAATGAACAGCTCTCAAAGTTACACATGTTATCCCAGCCAAAAAGGAGACCCAGGCATTCCAATAACTAAACAATGCATCGATCCTCTCGACAATAACGTCCAATAGATAAGAAAGCACAAGCGGTAAGGCACTCCAGCAAGATCGCCCGCTTGGAATTTGGCTTAGGCCTGTAAAAAGCTCGCATACTTGGCACCTAAGAAAAGCCTTTGGCTACATAGAAGGGCATTTTTCGTGACCTCGGCATTATCGTGATTCAGAAGCTTCATGACCCGGTCCTTTGCCTTAAATCAGACAATATTACTCTTCCGGCTGGGTGATATTGGATGAACTGCGAGAGGTCATAGCAAGCGACAGCTAAAGCCCTTGCATCGGTTGAGGTGTCCAAAATTGTCACAAGGACCCTCAAAATCTGTGGAAAAGAATCAAAAAGTCTTTCAATGTATTACAATGCATAACAAATATGATGGAAGATAAGAGAGAGATGGCCATCTCCGCATGAATTTTCACTTGCTCTGTAACAATGATAGTCAACAAACATTACCATAAGAAGAAATACCGATATAAAACTATCAGCAACTTCCACAAATCCAGCCAACCCAAAAACTTAATACTGCCAAGGCCATCACGTCAGCCAAGTTTACGTCCTTGTATTGTAGGTGCATATAAAAACCAAGTACTTTTCAAAGTATCTGCAACGATGTTAGAAAGAAAACCTGGAAATCATTATCTTCAAAGTGTGTGATGTTCTCACGCCAAAAGATTGGATCTTTGTGCATAGGAGACCAGTCAAGCTGGCCAAGGAGGACTTCTTGCTTGTACTTATCAAAAGAACTCAGCCTCTTAATGTTATCCCTTAATCCTTCTTCCAACTCATTTAGAGCCTCCAGTAGATCCTGAAAAGGTTTCAGCATCCAGTTAGAGTAGAATAAAAGCCTTACATCATATGAAGCAGAGACCACAAACTATGTACTAACTGTGCCACATGATGGATAGATATGATTCACCAATAAACAGAAGCCCACTGCAAGAAGTGAAAACATTCATTTTAGAGTTCTTTGCATCATAATTCTGGATTACGCTGCAAGCTAATCTTTATCACAGGCTGGCCACAATAAGAGCCTGCATGGTAACCATTCTGTTCGAAAAATTGATTTTGATTAAAATGATTTTTTCTAATTTTGTTTCTGAATGAGTTTTAGAGAACTAGAAACACGTTTGATAACTGCACAAAATTTCTTTTTCAAAAAACTGTTGCTCTTCTTAATTTTTTCATTTAAGTCAAGTAATTATGTAGTTACTTTGTAAAATTTCATTCTAAATTGAAGAATAATTTCCAATGCACACTAAAATATTTAAAATGCATTTATTTTTTTAGCATCTCATAAATGAAACATAAATTTTAATACATGACGTTTGAAGTTCGATTGAAGCAAGAGACAAGTTTCAATATTAAGGACTCATTTTTTTTTCTTTAAATGTTGCATTGTTCAAATACAAACAAACATAGCAGCCGAATAACCAAATTATCCACTGAAAAAAAATGAAATCATCCTCCTGGATACGAAGTACAAGTCCTTCGCTATCATTTCGCAACTTATATCTTAAATCCAAGTGGGTGTTTGGCTCCACTCCACGTGTAAATAGTCATATTTTGTAACGCACGACTACGAATATATGTGTTACCATCCGCACGTTGGATGCCCTTATCTTTTGCGACATTTTTTTGTAAAAGAGTGAAATCTATAAAATCTAGAAAATTTAGGCCCAGAATTATGAAAATGAGGTCAAACTAGCCTAATCAAAGCTTCTTCTATTTTTAGGAATTTTCTAAATTTTTTGTGATTTTTAAAAGATTTCCAATTTTTTTCGAAATTTTTTAATTTATTTTTATTAGGTTGAGGAAAAGTGACTAGAGAATTGAAGGGGAAAAGTGAGAGATATGAGATTTCATTCTCTTTTGTGATTCTCAAAAGTGATTTTTTTTTTCAGAACCAACTTTTTTTGTTCTAAATTTTGCTCTAAAACTGATTCTAATTCTCTAAAATTGATTCTGGGAACAGAATTAGAATCAAAATTATTTGCGTGACCAAACATGATTCTCATTCTTTACTGTTCCCGGGAACAAAATCAGAGAATCAAAATGGTTACCATGTAAACCCTAAATGGCTGGAAAAAGCACTCCACAATTTACAAGATTCCTAGTCCCATTAACTATCAACTATATAAGTACGCAGTAATACAGGCACATGTACACGGTGTATGAATACATACTGATCAAAAGCTCTAGACCCACCCACCCACCCACCCACGCACCGCGCACGCACACACACATATATATCAAATAAAATTGTGAATGTTCTCAGAATTCATATTTTACAATCCATAAAGTCTACATTAGAGACTAATCAACTGAAAACTATAATGTAAAGAGTCAATAGCACAAATCAGATAACTACTAAAGTTTGAAAGAAAGCAGTAGCAAATTAGAAACCAAGGTGTGGCCAAAGTGATTGTGGGAAAAGCATTATGCAATAAGGTGAATGTACTAGACAGAGCTCAAGGGCAGTTGCAGCAACTTTGGACAAGATATGTTGGCCCAAAAGTAGAGAAATCAAAGAAGATTCTAAGAGAAGCGCAAACTTGACATATCACATTGAAAACCTACGTTTTCCCATATGAAGTCAGCTATTTTTGCGGGGATTACAAAGGACAACTATCTGATGGCACGATTACCTTTCCAAGACTGGTGGAACTAGGACAACTTAATATCTTTTCTTTTCTGAGGGCAAGTGAATTTATTTGTCAATTTGAATGTCCATCCTTGGGTTATTTACATTAGAACGATAAAGTAAACAGAGTTAGGGCCAGATTAAACTAGTATTCACAAACTGATACTGTCATTGGCATTCACATCAGAATCCAGGCACTAATTTCCTGGACTACACCATTGTAGGCCAACAAGGATGTAAGAGTCCAGAATTCCAGACAAAGTTAGCAGACAGAAGCCAATGAAAATTTGTGACTTCCAGGACAAATAATCGAAGCCATGATATCACAATTTTCGCCCATTCAAGTATACAAACTTAACAAGTCTGTCTCATACAAGTGGAAAAGGAGTATATAAGTCTCTCACCTCATCACTCCATGCTTGAGATTTTAAGCTTTGAACAATCTGAGGTAGTCCAAGGTCTACCATCAGGGCACCAAATGTCCCTTTGGGCAGCAAATTCCTAAATGTCAAAATGACAACCCTAACGACCTACCAAAAACTTAACAATGTTAGACATATGCAGCACATGTATTCTCTCAATCATCTGGAGAAACATGACAGGGAGCAGGGAAAAAAAAATGAAAGAAAACTTGCTCAGGGGCAAAAGGACTTAAAAATGAACAATGTAGAAAGAGTTAAATTCAATGGTAATGTGCTTGAGAGGGAGGAAGGTATGGGAATCAACTGAAAAACAAAAAAGGGGAGAAACAAAAGTGCAGAACAGACCACACACCTTCTCCTTTGTGGAACATTTCACAACATCAGTAAGTCGCGGAAGTGCTCTGGATGTTGCCAAGAACTCTACGGCAGGTTCATAATATGACAATAGCCATATACACAGACAAGTCTCATAAAGAAGCTGCCAAAAGAGATTGTCAGAAATATGCTAAAGCACCGATATCATTTCACTGATGAGGTCAAAACCAGAATACTAGAGTATGCTCATTATCAAGTGGTCGGTTGAAAATAGTCGTACCTGGATCGATTGCTGTGTAGATGCTGGGCATATCAGAGGAACTAGCAGTTTAACTCCATCTGCTTGAACAAAAGTCGATCTGACCAGAGGTTCCTTAAGCAATGCTGAAAGGCAGTTAATTGCAGTAGGAATGCCCCGAGTAGGGTGGGAAGGTTTCCTAAGCTGCAAAGCCAATTCAGCATCAAGACCATGTATGTAAAAGATATCAAAATCTCGAATGATAAAAACACACGGTAACGAAGCATCAGATCAACATTTTCAACCAACACATTCTCCATGCTCAAACCACTGACCCTTTCTGATTGTCTCCGTTCTATACTTTCAGCAGCCAAATTAGCAGTATCAAAGAGTACCAACAGAGTTTTTTAGAGAGCACGCATTCCAAACATCAATAGCCCCCACTAATGATCCATCCTCACAGAATAACAACAGGCTAGTTACTTATTGATTCGAAAACAAACCTGCACACATAGCCATTCTACAAGCCCCTTCAGAACATCATCTATGGTGGTGAATCCTCTTTTTGAACTATCACTTGTTTTTGGCCTAGCACTGCAACAACATACACAGTTTTAACATCCACATGAGTAGTTAACACAAAGAAAATTACTGAAAGTGTCTCCTTTTCCCAGTATCTTCAATGTCAGTGGAGCAAATTATAAATGTACCTCACAATCAGAGTGAGTATCCTACAACACTTCTCTTGTATGAACCAGTTCCCTTTCCAGAGCAATCTGAAAAATCAATCAACAAATAAGAGATTTGGATTCCAAAAACCAATATCTTGCCAAATTGGAAACATTTAAGTTTATCATTTGATGCCATGCACTTTTAGGAGAGCAAGTACACTGAATTTTAGCATGTGACTCAATAGTTGGTTGGTCATATATGATGTTTCCTTCATATATGATGTTTGCTCGATCATCACAATTCCCAATGACATTTCCCATCCACACTACTTGCTTATAAATAACTGCCAACTAGAAACCTATCAAAGAGCACAATTTATATGTGGTAATGTGGTAGAAAATCAATGGACTTCATTGACTTAAAACCTAAAAGTATGGCTTCCATTGTAGGGCATTCATGTAGCCTTAAATAAGGAAACCAAAATCCAACTGTGACTTGTGGAAGCATCTATAGGCTATGATTCTCATTCAGCAGGACAGCCATCCCACCTCCAACTTTAGATGAAGAAATGCCCATGCAACTCGTTCTTTATGTGATTACTGTCAAAGGAACGACTACAAGAAGAAGCATCAACCATGATGAATAGATAAAGGAACCAAATTGAGCAATTATACTGGGATCAAAGTTAGACCAGCAGCCCATACGACAGCCAAACTCTTCCAGAAACCTATGCTAGATAAGTTTCCAATTTTAGCCATTTATTGCTCTTATCAGTAGAAGTTGAATACTATTCTTCATGATTTACTGTGCTTTTCCAAGAGAAGAGAATGGTGCACAACCAACTGTACCATAAGCTCTTGGACTATATATAAAATAAACCAAATTCAAAGAGGTATGAAATTGCTCAGATCAGGAGTCAAAAACCCGAGGAGATATATAAACATAAATGTCTACACAAATTCAATGCCACAATCCATGTCCAACCCTAGCATTAACATGACAATAACTCAAAGAAAAGCCCTCATCCTCAGAAGTTTCAACATAAGGGAACAGAAGGAAGTACGACATAACATGAGAAATGCCAGACTATGACAAGTACAATAACAAGTACCAAATTTCTCACTAAATACTTAACTCAGGAAAGGTTCATAAGTATCTTCATTCGCAAGAGACTCGTCATGGAAGAGTCTGGCCCTTTTTGGGTTTGCTGCACATGATGGGTAAAAGCTATGTCAACTTCTCATGATCAATAGGAAGCTGACAATTCTGAAAGTCATTTAAGCACCTGTGAGCATCTCATCAACTAGAGCTACAACATATTCTACTGTTTCTTCCTTGAAAATGTCACGCAAGATGTTAACAAATATCCGTGCATAAGCCGGTCCATCCTGAAAGAGGAAGTTGGGAGATGGTATAAGACTTATATTCTATTAAAACAATTCGCTCACATTGTCTCAAGATTGCACATATGCATGAGTTTCAGCCCAAAGACTGATGAACAAAGGGGGGCAGTCGAGCGTTACATCATCAAGTAGCTGAGCACGGTAGCTTTCCGATCTTTTGTCGTAACGCCTTAACAGCTGAAGGCACGTCCCTGTTATCAGCTTCGTCGTCATATATGTCTCCCATGGGATGTCTCTTCTCAACACCTTAAGTGATTAAGGAAGGGAATTAATCAGTATGATTGAATTGGGGCCGCATTTTTCAAAGCTTTCCATGAGAACTAGAATACCCATTTTGCAAGTCGGCTAATTCACTTATGCTTATATCAATAACCAGATGCAGCCTCAACCATTCCGTCGTTTGATAAGAGCGCACATCATGGAAAATTATCCACCTTTTTGGTACGGACAGAATGCGTGTAACGAATGAAGAATGTTTTGGGGGTGCAGAACATGAACCTGCTCGGTGGTTAACTCTGCCTGGTCCATCGGGGATCCAAACTCAATATCAGTAAAGTGGCCAGCAATTCGACGGCCTGTGAACCCCACAAAGCAAAGAAGAGGTTAGGATCACCAGAATTCGCTCACTCTCCCGCGATTTTTATGATCTGGAACTCGCTAGATGCCGGATCGCCGGCGACCGGGATCGCCGACGTGGCGTTCTCAAGCGATCCTGCGGTCGAAAGAAGAAGAAGGGGAGAAGGAGCGAAGGAAGAGACGGAAGAAACCGATTCCAAACCTTAGCTGAAGGAAGAGGAAGAGTACCTCAGCTGTTGCTGTTCGAGCTCTTCCTTGCTATCAAGAAGGTTCGTCCCGCTCAGAGTTTTGCGAAGAACGTGACCGGTGACATGGAACTGCTTCGTCCTGTCTGATCTCTCTCCTCTCTCCTCTCTCTCTCTCTCTCTCTACGGATCACAGAGAAAGACAAAGGAACGGAGCATGTGAGTTATCCCTATGAATTGGGCTCTCTGGAGTTTGGGCCTCCATGGATTGGGCTCTCTGGAGTTTGGGCCATAGCAATGGCCATGGCCCAATCCTCTGAAAAATATCGACTTCGGTCGGGCATAATGATGATTTCTAAGAGCTGATATCCTAAGGCTGCGTATGGTAACGTTTCTGTTCCCGGAACAACTTTTGGAATAGAAATGCTTTTTTCTGTTTTCATTCTCGGCAACATTTCTGGGAACAGAAACGCCTTTGATAACTACATAAAATTTATATTCTCAGAACAAAAAAGGAACAGAAACACCTTTGGTAACTGCAAAAAATTATGTTCTCAATTTTTCATTATGGACAAGATCAACTATAAAAGAAAAAAAAGAAAGAGAAGACGAATTGGAATTAATCAACTATAAAAAGTGTATTTGGATGCAACTTTGACGTAAATACCGTTTGGTAAAAAATACCCTTTGTAAATGATTCGATTTCTCAATTAATTTTTATTATTTCAAATATTTATTTATTATTTAATTGCTTTATTTATTTTTAAATTTTTATTTAGTCTTATTATATCGATTTTTAATTTTATTTTATTTTATTTTAGATAATTTATTTTTCAAATTTTTTTATTTTTTATTTTTAAATTATTTTTATTAATTAATTTAATTAATTTTATTTTTATTTTAATTATTTTTATTTTTAATTAATTTAATTTAATTTTAATTTTTCATTTTTTAAAAAAATTATTTTTTTTTATTATTTATTTTTAATTACTTTCAAGAAAGTGTTCCTAATTATTTCTAAAAAATGTTCCAAATGTATTTCTAAAAAGTGTTTTAGAAACACAGAAGCAAGTTTTTTTTATTTCTCATTTCAACTCCAAAAGTGTTTTTGTTTCTCAAAAGTGTTTCTGGAACACTTTGGGATCACTTTTTTTATCATACGCCTTTCTATTATCAAAGTATTCTGGGAACACTTTGGAAACAAAAACACTTTTTCTGGAGCATTACCATACGCGGCCTAAGAATCTAAAGTAGAGAAGAAAAAATTTGAGCACTTTTTTCAACCAAATCCAGCTCATTGCTCGAAAAGTCTGATCACAAGAAATTTCCAAAATTTCACATTGACCCACAACTGAGCCACGAGGAGGCCAATCGTGATACATTTTTTCTTTTAATCTCTAGATTAGTCTGTCATTATTTGGAAGAAGTACGACCGAGAAACGTGTAACATCGAAAGGGCGTAATTTCAGAGTTGGGTCATTTTGCTTGTCGGCAACGAGAGAAATGTTTCCCTAAAAATGCCTCGATTCACCCTTCGAAATTCAAGCAAATCAGCAGAGAAGGTCGTTTCTTCAAATCGGCACACTTGATGAAGAGAGAAAGAAGGGGCTAGTGTATGTGTGTTGGAAGGATCTTCAAAACAATCAAAGATTACATGCATTACATCCATTAAGTCTAAGTTTTTTAGTCTGTTTTAGTCTGGATAAAAATGAATAAAATATGATATGAAATACAATGATTTTGATATATCATATCCACTATTTAGTAAAGGGCAACCCTATTTCTACCTTCATTTTGGCCAAGACACTCTATTTTTAAGTTAAACAACCAAAATACCCTCCTCTCTCTTCAATTGATTGTTTCTTTTTCTATTAGATTAATCGACAAAATTGCCTTTATTTCATTCGTTTCTCTTGTCAGCTTCACATACAAAACTCTATCATAGATATGATCTTATCTTCCATTATGTTATCACTTTACCTATAGAATGTTGTTAATTTTAACGTTGATATCATCTTTTCAACTAGAAAAGCTACATAGATTATCATAAATTTTTATTTATGATGGCTATAAGGCTTATTGACACACAATTAATCACCTATTTTTTATCAAATAATTCGATCGAAGCTTTATTTAAAGTTAAAAAAATTAAATTCAACCTATTTATCTAGCCAATCTTGGTCTAGAATAAATTTGTGGATTTTTAAAGTTAAAATTCCTTATTTTGTGCTTTTCACATTTCAATTTGAATTGGGGAATGGGAGTTGAGAATCTTGTTACACATTCTTCACTTCCAAGCTAACATCAATTATTTCAAATGAAATTTTAAGCATATTTTGAGGTTTTGATCTACTTACTATGAGTTTGAATTTACAATCGATAGTAATTTCTTTCTTCATGGTAGGAGTAGAACAACAAGAAGTTCCATTTTTTTTTCTTTTTGTGATTTTTTTTGTTAATATTTTTTGGGTAGGACTCAATCGGCGCTAGTGGCCCACCAGCCCTCTCTTCCAGGCGATTGTTGATGGCTGGACATAAAAAAATTGAAAAAATAATAGAATATTATTAAAAATTACCCTAGTAGGGCCGACTAGCCAAAATTTGCCGGATTGACTGAACTAGCACAAATACAACAAAAGGTTTCGGACTAAATTGGAAAAATTAAATAGTTTAAGATTGAATTGGCAAAAAGTGCAATAGGTTTAGGAATTTTCGACAATTTTTCCTTCAATTATGTGCTCTCTTTGTAGTAAACTAGCTAAACAAAAGCACGCACTTAGATGGGTCAAAAATGAGGAAAGGACAATTAATAGAAAAGATTAGTGTTTTAAAAAGGGTGGTT